>NEWO01000015.1:3723228-3742574 GCA_003013225.1 Phalaenopsis aphrodite
TATATATATATATATATATGTGGGTGTTATGTATGTATAAATGCCCCTAAAAAAATCCATCTCTGCTTACTGCACAAACAAAAGGCGGCTGAATGAAACAGAAGATCAACAATAACTAAAACCAAAATAATATCATTTCATAAGAAAAAATTAAGAAAATAATAATGAAAGTTCATATAACTCAATTTCCGCAAAACAAAACGCATCCATCATCCATATACGCAACTCACTCCTAGTCTCCGTGCCTTGCTGCTGAAAACACCTAGTGGTCTTCTTCTTCCTCAAGCTATACAATGGGAGAGACAGAAACACCACATAAGCAGCCAACACTGAGTCCATTAACGCAAGGCACTTGTACTTGGCTTGTAATTGCTGAACGAATCATTAAACGAAGAGTTGTCGCTCATCTGCCATCTGTGAACCATACTAGTGAGACTTACCGTCGAATCGCCATCATCGTTGTGATCGCCATAGTCGCCGGGACACCACCGGTCGGCTATGGGAGACAACATGGTGACGACGTTACTCATTTCAGGCCTGAAGTTAGGTTCGCGAGCGGTGCAATGGTAGGCAATCTCCGCTACCTCTGCAATGCTGCCGCAAGATTCCTCATCGTTGAAGATAGAAGAATCGACGAATCTCTCCAACTTGGCGATGTCCCTCGGATGAATCCGGCGAAATGCTGCCACTAAATTGGCATCTTCATCGGGGACAGTGTCATCGAGTACCTTTCTGCTTGTCATTAGCTCCAACAGTATCACACCAAATGCATAAACATCAATTTTACGGGTGATCTTTCCTGTAGCTGTGAGAAAATCAGTCATAGAGTCAGTACTCAATGAAATAGAAAGAAGATAAAGTCTAGAAGGTAAGAAAACCATAAGCATTACGTAGATTGCTTGCACACATTGAGTTATTTTTTATTAGATTCATTCGAGTTATCATATTGATACAATCACATGTGGTCATATTTTGTCGATATTCATGGGAGAAATTTAGTGTTTATAACTGCAATATGTTCTTATTGATGATGGCTTACTTTACTGTATATTTCTTATCGCCCACTTCTCTTGATTTTATAAAGGTATATTTATTCTAACATCAAATTTAATCAAACAAAGATGTAGCATTTTATGATTTCTAACATAATATCAGTGCCACAATCTTTTTTTATTTGCTCGTGATCTATAAAGTCTCATCCAACGGCTCACTGATCATAGTTTTCTCTGAATTCCTCGTGATCATCTATGTCCAGCAAATATTAAGGCTTTCTCTACATTGAACGGGATTTGTGCTCCACAACAATCTCATTGAAGTTGCCATTGATATCGTGCATAAACCTTATTGGCAATTGTGCGCATAGCTTTAATATAGATGATGTGCACCGACCTTGTTATCGATGGTCGGTATAGAGGTTGGCGATGGCAGGAAACAAACATGTTGGTGTCAACATCTTTCGCAATTGTTGATCTTATTAGCGATAATGTGTCTATATTGGTGTCAAAGATGTGTCTCACACTTGCTGTTGATGGTAGATTTTGTTTGTGATAGTGGCTGAAAACATTGTAGCATCGACATTGATGCAACGGTGCACGTCAACTTTGTTATTAATTATAGACATCAATGTTGCCAGCAATGGTGCGAGATAAACTACGTCATCATCAATAAAAACACTGTGAATTGACCTTATTGGTTAAAAACATGCATTATTGTTGGTTTCAACCATGTATATCAACATTGATGACGATGGCCAACAGATAAGTTATTAATGATGGTGGACTAAAATATTGTTGGCTACAAATTGGTATCGATGATGTACATCAACTTTATCAGTAATGGCTTGCACCAACGACATACATCAACCTCATTAGCTATGGCGAACGACAATGTTTGTTAGCAATGGAAGATGACAACCTTCTTGGAATAGAAGTTTCGCCCATTTCTATTATTTTGCTTCTTGATAGGCAAACTCTAGACACTTCCTGCAAATGCATCACGAGTCTGTTGATGTGATATAATTATTAGAGTTATTATGCTTAAAGACATTACCTTATCAATATTATCACAAGTGATCATATGTTTTTACTAGTTGTGATAGGAATTTATGTATTCATTATTATCTCAAATTCTTCCTTTATTGTATTTTTCCTATTGGCTTCTTTCTTGCCTTTATTTAGGCGCGCCAAAGTCAATCAAATAAGGTGCAAATGCAAACGACAAGACATTCTCAATGCCCCCAAAAGGTTTATACTTATATGTATATAGTCAAAGAAGATTATGTTAGGCCGTGCTCACATTGATAGCACAATTCAGATTGCTTTGAAATGTAAAACTTTTACTTGTTTTAAGTCAATTAGAGATGCGCACTCCTTCAAGTAGAGTAGGTGAGGACAAAAACTACTTCGGAGTAATACTCTCAGACAGAAAGGAACAAAGTTTGAAGCCGTGGAAACATAGCTTACCCGTGATTCTAGCACGCCATGAGATACCATAAATTGGATATCTTAGAAACAAAATTATATGAAGAAAAATAATGGTGCAGCAAAAATTAGAGCTTAAATCATGCATTTTTATGTAATTTGCACGTTTGCTATTTCAACCTACCAAGAACCACCTGGTACTAAAATGGAAACTAAGATTCAAAGTTATGGCTT
The DNA here is from genome assembly GCA_003013225.1 of Phalaenopsis aphrodite. Taxonomy (NCBI): domain Eukaryota; kingdom Viridiplantae; phylum Streptophyta; class Magnoliopsida; order Asparagales; family Orchidaceae; genus Phalaenopsis; species Phalaenopsis aphrodite. The sequence continues at coordinate 3,725,883 of NEWO01000015.1, forward strand.
AAGAACTGAAAACAATAAATATCTCTGAAATTACATTTATCTACTGCACCTAAGAACCTGATTAAGCATAGTAAAATGGTAGGCTGAAGTTCTTCAATTCTAGCCATTCAATACGCTTTGGATGATTGGGTTTATTTCACTTAATTTTTTGAATTTGTAATTCACAAATAGGATAATTCTAGTTAGAATATTATCGGTCATTTAATTTGAACTAATCTGATTGATTATTGTAGCTTTGAGTGGGGTTTGTTTAGAAAGTGGATCGAACTTATTCCTGTTATAATTGCTTAAAAATTGACTTAATTTCCTGCAATGAAATCAATCGGAAATCAAAATTCTCCTTCAAAAATATCCTTTTACTCCTCTACAGTATTTCTTCAAGCTTTTAAAATTCCGATCCTGTCGTTATTATTAAAACCATTGCTAAAAAAACACAAAACTATAGCAATTAGAAACCACTAATTCGATCTATTTTGTTTCCCATCTGCTGATACTGCTTCTGAATTGTTCCTGTTATTGCTTGTTTCTTTTTGTACTATGTTGCTTATTGTCACTGCTTTTTCACTTGTTCGCAACCTAAAGAAACCTAACACTCAAAAAGAGCAAGCTGCTTATTGTCATGGCATGGCATGAAATCAATCCAAAAACAATGAATCTGAAGACAGAGTATAACACTTTGTTGATCTTCGGAGGCAAAAAACAATGTGCATTTATATACATAACATCCAAATCCGATGTATTTACACATCTAACACTTAAACTTTACTTCTACCTTTATAACACACAAAACTTTCATATCACATCAAAAATACCAATATTTTAACTTTTAAAAAGTGAGAACCTTTTCATGCATAGTAAAGGTGGCATATGTGTTAAAACTATAAGTTTAGGCGTTAGACATGTAAATGCATAAGAATTGAGTGGTATGTATGTAAATATTTCAAAAACAAATAGAGAAACTGCCAGAACACCAGGAGTCCAAAATGGAGATATGTTACCTAAAAGTATCGTTAATTAATTAATTATTATTCCTCATTATTGCCTATGTATAATTAAATAAAGATAACTTATTCAATTCAGCTGAACTTATATCTTAGAAGAAGAATGCAAACAAAAAAAGGCTTCGCTTGTTTTGTCTCCTTTTGCTCGGCTGAAAAAACAGATCAGATCTTTATCCATATCCAAATCTTTCTTTATTATCTCATTAGTGTTTACTTTTTTTTCCTTGTTCTATGTAAAGACAAATATAAATAGTATAAAAAGATGGTCTTTTTTTTCTTTTTATTATTTGTTAAGGATTAGTGGAAATAGTTGAGTATTAAATGAAAAGGATTAGCAGAATGTTTCAAATGAATAAATACATTCGTATTGGATATTTTATAAAACATAAAAGAACCACAGCAAAAAATTAAATGATTGATTATAGATCATTCCTTATCATCTTGGCGTTCATCATACAGTGTTGTAACTATTTCATTTTCACGAGTGTAAGATTGCTATTGCCGGTCCCAAACCCGAATGTGAAAAGTGGAGGGTTGCGTTAGGTAATCGACAACCAACATAAAACTTGTCGAAACAATCATGACATGAATCTTTTTTATCACTGTGTAATTGCTATGGTGTCTCGTGAAAGCCATGTATAGTATGATATGAATACAGTGAAAAATGTGCAAGAGCCGCTAGTATTGATTATTAGTTCTAGATTTTAAGTACTCAACATTGATTATTAATTCTAGATTTTAAGATGAAGAGTTGTAAAATAAAGAATATTGGGAATCATCGTCATCGTCGTATAAATTAGATGGGGGTACCTAAAAGACAAATAAAATTATTTTTATGAGTAAAATTCAAATTTTCAAAATTTTGGAATGTTTATGAAGAAGCAAACTTTATGTGAGATAAAGTAACAAACATTATTAAACAAGTGACAAAATTGTATTTGAAGAATCAAAAGAAAAAATATCTATAAATAAAATAGTTGATGGTAGAACAATAATGTGCAAGAAAAGATAAAATATAAGAAACTATGTTATAAAAATTGGTTTAAATATAAAAGTTTAGTTAATTGGGACAAATATCAAACAGTTCGTAGGGAGTCTAAGAGAACAATCTGTGATACTAAAAATTATGTTTTTAGTGATCTTTATAATATATTAGAGCGTGAAAAATATATGTATAATCTAGTCAAACAAATAGAAAAGAAAAGTAAAGATTTTACTCAAGTAAAGTGTATTAAAGATGAAAATCAAAAAGTGTTTCACTTATAAAAAGATATTCAAAATAGGTGGGTGAGTTATTTTGATAAACTTTTTAAAGAAGTTTCAGAAAATAAGATTGACCTTATTGATCTTAATAGTATTAATAATAATAAAGTTGCATTTTTACCATCACATTAGTAAAAAAAGTTGAATAGACTTTAAAGAAAACCAATGGTGGAAAGTTTGTAGGACTTGATCATATCCCAAATGAAGTGTGGAAATATTTAGGAGATTTAAGAGTTTCTTGATCTATTAAACTCTTTAATATTATTTTAAAAACTAAAAAGAAGCTTGAGTGAAAGAGTATTTTAATCACATTTTTATGAATAAAAGGGATGCACAAGAGTGTGCAATTTAAAGAGGAATTAAATTGACGTGTCATACTTTAAAATTATGGGAGAGAGTAATTGAACATAAGTTAAGACGTATTACAAAGATTTCTCATAATCAATTTGGATTTATGTCGGGCATGTCTACTATAGAAGCAATACATTTATTGAGAGGTTTGATGGAGAAGTTCAGAGATAATAAGGAGGATCTACATATGATTTTTATTGATTTAGAAAAAGCTTACGAAAAAATTCTAAAAGATATCCTTTGGAGATTTCTTGAGAAGAAAGATGTTAATTTGACTTGTATTCAAGTCATTATAGATATGCATACAAGAGTTGTTACTTGTGTTCGAACAGGAGGAGGATTTACCAAATATTTTCCTATTTTTGTTAGTTTACATCAAGGATCGGCTTTAAGCCCATATCTTTTCGCTTTAGTTATGGATGGTCTTATTGGAAACTTACAGGAGGATGTACCTTGGTGATGCTTTTTTCTGATGATATCCTTCTCGTGGATAAGACGAGAGAAAAAACTCAGGAAAAACTTGAATTATGGAGGTCTACCTTGGAGCCTAAAGGCCTTTGTTTGAGTAGAACTAAAACTGAATACATGGAATGTAATTTTAGTAGTGGTGGCTCTAGTGACAGAAATGTAACTACGGGTGATCAAATTATTGTGAATGCATTAGATTTCTCGAGTCTAATGTTCAAAGTGATGGTGATATTGATAGGATGTAATTAGTAGAATGCAAGTTGGTTGGTTGAAGTTGAGAAAAGCTTCGGGCCTATTGCGTGATAGAAAAGTACCGCTTAGACTTAGGGTCTGTTTGGGGCAGCTGCAGCTTATTGAACAATCTGCTGATAAGCTGATTAAAAATAATCTGTTGATAAGCTAAATGCTGTAGCTATAACAATTTTTTATTTTTTTGGAAAAGTCAGCGCATCCAGAAAGCTATCATTGCACCTAGACAGGTACGATGTGAAAACGTTATTTTCAGCGTTTTGAAAACGCATAAGCTGTCAAAAAGCAGTTTACCCAAACAGGTTAGGCGCGTTTTCAAAACGCCACCGCACCAAATAAGTTGCCCCAAACGAACCCTTACAGGAAAATTTTATAAGACAATGGTGAGGCATGCAATGCTCTATAGCGTTGAATGTTGGCCTTAAAAGAGAAGCATAAAACTTAGAGACAAAATGCACTTAGAGACAAAATGCAAAATCAATATATCTATGATAGGATTGGTGTAGCTCAAGTGACGGACAAAATTAGAGAGAGTCATCTTAGATGGTTTGGTCACATTAAACGTCGACCATCCGATGATCCGATTAGAAGAGTAGATGTTTTAGTTTCAGCTTATGTTAAGTAAGACAGAGGTAGACCTAAGAGAACTTGAGCATATTGTATAAAAAATGATCTTAATTTATTAGATTTAAATGAAAATATGACACTAAATAAGACACAGAAAAAGAATTCAATGTAGTCGACCTCACTTAATGGGATTAAGGTTTTGTTGTTGTTGTTGTTTATTTTAGTGCTCCTCAGTTTGCGCCTTATCCATGAATTATAACTATTATGATAAGATCTGAAATATATTTATCACAGAAATCAGGACAAACATATATTTTATTTTACAAACACCAAAATCAAAGTAATACAATGTCAAATATAAAGATAAAGGTAGGTGATCTCTCCCAAATCCTACAATTCGAGAGGTAGAAAATCTATTTCAAACCCTAACCCTAAGACTCAAGACCCAATCTTATGCATAACCCTAACCCTAAACTATTAAACCCTATTTATAACGAACAATAATTAATAATAAAAGACTAAATTAATCTTAGGCTAATAAAAGATAAAATTATCCTGAGGGATAGGCACTGATATAAAATTACTCCCCTAATAATAAGACGCATTTTCCTTAAGGTAGAAAAAAAATGAAGGTGTTCCTCCTCATCCTCCACCACAACCTTCTTTGTTTCTACATCCCATTCCTCCCCATCACACTGTGAGAACTTGTAACATTTGATCCTTGCATATTTGTCCTAGGCCAAACTTCTCGTCATACTAAAAACATAAGCTAGCTTGTCTTGGATACAGCCTGGTTAAGGCGCTCAAGTGTCGCCCATAGTCGTGGCCCATTGTTCTTGACATGTGGAACCTCCCTCTGAGCTTCCACTGTTCGAGATTTTGGTATTGTCGTGATTATAGCGGTTCGAAAAGATGCTTCACTCGCGGTGCTCTTATTAGTTCGTTCCACTGCGTTTCTATCTTCAACCAATTGCCCTAATTCAGTTTATCCCAAGCCTTACAGTCTCAACAGACGAAGTGTTGCACGTATGCCGAGCTTTAGTCCCTTCATGAAATTTGCCTCCAATACTGCTTAAAAAATCCTCCTCAACATTCACAATAATAACTTGAATCTCTTCATATACTCCTTAATAGTCACTTGTCGAGTCAATGTAAAGCATTGCTTATGTACAAACGTTCCAACAAGTAATCCTTAAACTTCTATCACGAGCAGATTAGGTACATAACCTCCCTCCATTGAAGCTATGCCAGAGCTTATCTCTCCAAACATAACCTTGCCATCATGAGCTAATTCTCAGCATTTAGCACATTCACCACGAAACATCACTACGCCCGGTACACCCATTCTTATGGGTTTTTTCCCTCAAAGATCGGTATTTTCAGCTTCCTAACTTTAGTATCTCCATCCCAACTTCCTCCCACCCCCTGTATCAAAGGCGAAACTCACTCCTTTGATCATACCCATACCCCATCCCAACTTCTCTCATTATTTCTTCTTGCTCCTCCATACCCCTTCCATAACCCCTTCTCCATGTTTGGCCCAACCGCCTCCATAAAAAATCTTTAATTCACCCACCATTGAGCTTTCAAAGAGGTTTCTTGATGGTAGATGCATTTCTGCTCGTGTTTCTCTTGTCTGATCTCTTTCATTTTCGATTTAGCCAATGATTAACCAGTCAACTCTTGGTCATGGTTTACAAATTGAACTATCGGCAGGGTCCTGGATTGCATCTCAATAATCCTCCTCTCCTCCAAGCTCTCAAATTAGTTAAAATGGATGAAAATTTTTCATCTATGGTTAAGAAACTTTCTTCGATCTCATATTTGATTTGGCTGATCTCTTCCTCCAATTTATTCTCCCAATCATCTATTTTCTTGGTCGTCATTATTCCTTATACGGTTTTGAAACTCCTTTAGGCCATAATCCCATCATTTGTTTCGCTAGCAACCTGAATCGTTGATGTAAGGTGAGGTCTTAAGCCGCAATCCCATCACATCGTTCGAATAAACTTGCGACTTAAGAGGTTATAAGCAATTTCAGTGGGCGAAAGTGGCGCATGTATTCCGTGATCTCCATGATGTTCCCCGCTAACTCTAATCACACTATATCACATGGTTTACTCACTCGGTCAATCTCTTGTATGTCGCAATCAAATCTGCTCCCAACAAGTACATGTGATCTCGTCGTTGTTGTCTCAGCTAAATCGGATTACAACTATATTGCACAGGTATTGAATGTCATAATCCTGTTGATCTTCTCAACTAGCTCGACAACAATTGTATTTTCATGATGTATCCTATTGTCGCTTCTCTCCTAGCCCGATCGCGAATGTATCAAAATTTCTACAAAATCTGATCAATCTGTATGTACGCTACGATCCTTTTTCCACTTAGAAGAGTTGTGATCCCCTTCTATGAGTCAATAGCCTTATTTTCTTCCCAGATTCCCAAATCAATGCTCTAATACCACTTTGATACAATTGAGAATAGATTTCTCATAGAAAACAGGGCGCCACATTTTATTTTAAGAACACCAAAGTCAAAGTAATACAACACCAAACATAAAAATAAGCACCTACAATTCAAAAAATTAACGATCTCTCCCAAATCCTAACCCCAAGACTCATGACTCAATCTCATGCAAAACATTAACCCTAAACTATTAAGCCCTATTTATATCGAGCAATAATTAATAATAAAAGACTAAATTGTCCATATGCTAATAAAAGACAAAATTGCCCTTAGGCTAGGCACGAACACAATATATTATTCCTTTATCACTCCGTCCATCTAGCGATTGTAGTTATACTACATGCCTATTGGGTGGAAATTGTTGACTGGATGAAGTTATTATAGGGTTCAGTGGTAAGAGGTCTCCATACTAGGGTTGTGATTGACTCAAGTTAGCTTGAGTAAGACATGATTTGACTTGGTTTGATTGAATCATAAGTTGTTCATGTTCAATTCAAGCTTGAGACTAGCTTCAAAAATACCTCCACCCACTTGACATGATTATGCACTTCATGCGAGTGTTGGTGTAAAAAGTCTTATTGAGCCGTTCTCCTCTGTTACACCACTGTTTAATCCTGAAGGAGCCAGTTGAGACGTGACATTCTACAGAAAAAATCCTTGAAACTCAAAAAAAAACCCGTCTAGCTTCCAACCAAAACCAACAAGATCTAACTCTAGTCACACAACAACTCTCAAAAAGCTTTTGAACGTATGATTATCGTCATGAACCTCGATTGTGCTCTAGCATGCACATTCATCGTCGCCCATGTTGTCGATCATGGCTTCGTAATGGGATAAGGTCTCACAAGTTTGTAGATGCCCAAGCTCTTCCTCTCTGGTTGACCATAATAGACGGTGTTTAGAAGTTTTTATATTATTCATGAAAACTTTTAGGGGTACATATATTTTATCATTTGGTGTTTAGTATTTTGTATATTATTTGTGAACTAATGATGCATATTTTCATATGCATTCAATATGAATAAATAATGGATGAATTGTAGTGTATGTATTTGTTTGCGATAATTTAGTGCGATCAATCCTCCACCCATTTGATCATGGTTTATGCACTTCAGGATGAGAGTTGGTGGAAATTAAGTAAAATTGAGTCTTTCTCCTTTACTACACCACTATTTGACCCTGGAGGAGTCAGCGGGAGCATGACATTCTAAAGAAGAAATCCTTGAAACCAAAAAAAAAAAAAAAAAACCTTTAGCCTCCAACAAAAACCAACAAGGTCTAACCCTAGGCACATAACAACTACTCAAAAAGTTTTTTATTGTGTGTGCTTATCGTCATGAACCTCGATTGTGCTCTAGCATGCATATTCATCGTCGCCCATGTTGTCGATCATGGCCTCGTGTTCGGATAGGGCCTCACAAGTTCACAAATGCCCAAGCTCTTCCTTTCTACTTGACCATACTCTGTCGGTGGTCCCAAACCAATTTCATACTTGGCAACTACTTCGTACAACATAAAACTTACCATCCAAATTTGGTGTGGGGTCAGCTTCTTTAGGTCTTCTAACAACGACAGCTACTAATGGTAGCCAACTGCCTTTTTTTGCTCCTAAGGCAACTCTCATCAGGTCATCCTTTTCGCTTTTGCCGACAATATATTATTGCTCTCTCAAATTTTTGTGGCTATGTATATTCTCTTTTGTTAATCTCTATTGAATGATCTTCAGACACACGATCTCATTAGAGAATCTTCGCAAACTTACTCCTACGATAGTTTCCCCTAAGGCCTTGGTTGACCCATCAGTGCGGTGGCCACTTCCTTTGTAGATGTTTTAGAAACTGCTCAAATACCTTCCTTCTTGGTGTTTAATCCTTCTACGCCTCAATAGTCGTGCTCTTTTGCAATGGTTGTTCGTGGTTCCAATGTTAAGAATGTTTTCCCCTCTCCATTCAATATCCCTTCGCTGATATTTCATTAGAATTCAAATGTTTAACATAAACCGACTTCATCTTCTCAGGCAAACCTGCTCTCATCTTTTCTAATGAGGAGATTCCTCACTTGATAGGGCCCCTTAATCTATCACTTATCACCATTTTTTTAAGGTCAATCTACCATGAACTAATTCATAAGTTTGTATATGATTTACAATTGCTAGGTTATTTTTTGGGCTCATTGATCATCGACATGCCCATAAAGCTTTTCGTAGAATCGGATTATATCAGACTATTCTCAAGATGGTCCTACTATAATAATGGGTTTCCAATGCGCCTACTAAATGGTCCTCACAATTTGATTGTTTCGTTTTGCCTATTGTCACTCAAGTTTGGATTTAATTTTAGTGACTTATGTTACATTATTTTAATCAATTTACATTATTCTTCTTCGCATCAACCTTGAAAAAGCTATACAAATGGATATTGTAATAGCTCATGATGCCAAACCTTTGTGAGTAAAATATTGGCGAAAATGGACGTCATCATCCTATTTCATAAGAATATGTGGATTGATTGAGTCTTCATCATTTAGATATTGGCATTATGTGTCAACTGAAAGCATTCCTCTATATTGCTCATTTTACTATATTTATTGACATAAATATTTGGATTACTTCAAGGCTCATCTCAAGCTTCAAAATTCTAAATTTTAGTTACAGAACCATTCACCGATTGATCTTTTGGTGAAAAAGATCAACCCTCTTTTGTTTGGATATAATCACAAAACCTAAGGCCTAGCTCAACTTCTCCTCAAGAGAAAATTGTTGATGACCCTACTCTTATCAGCCCCTTTGTATATATCACTTCATCTACAACAAAAGTTATTACTAATAATTCTCTCCTTGAAATATTTTTTTTCTTGACAAAATACTACAAGCTCTAAATGATGATTATTTGCTGCAACATGTAATTGATTCAAAGTAAAGTGTTTAAAACGTGGGCTCTCTAATTGATAGAAGAATTAATGTTCTTTATACCAAAAGAGGCAATAATTAGCATAAAATCTATCGTGATTCTCAATTTTAACTAGGCTTCACGCTCAGCATTCAAAATGATTTCTTTATAGCTTTTTTCAGATCTATTATAATTTTTTTCTCTCACATTTCTTGGTAAATGGTCTTGATGTACTTATATAACAATTTAATTAAAATATTCCACTAAATATAAAAAATTGAAACCAGAGATATAGTCAAAAATCTTTAAGCTCTACGAAACCACCTAAGAAGGATGTCAAGCACAAGTAAAGGAGATATAGAATCTACTAATTAGAAATAGGTAAGAATAAAATAAATATGAAAAGATAAAATGCTCGATAAAAAGGGAGAAAGGCAGAAAGGCAACTATATTCGGGTTAAGTATTATCATCCACCATATGAAAACCAACTATCATGAAAAAAAAAAGTTCAAACAGGTACTTTTTTATCCTCTTTTATTTTAGGGGTGTACAATTCAAAAAAGACTGAGAGTGATGATTCTGGCTAGCAAATCTCATTCTCATCAAATTTGATTTTTGTGAAACATGTGTATAAATTCCATCAACTAGGACTCATACTCACCAAAACTACAACCCTCTTTTCTTCTTTTATTTCCACCTCACTGGCCCATGGGATTCCTACTACTTACACATCCATCCATGAAGTATTGTAATTAATATTTCATGATTTTATATATTTCCTATAAGAAGCTCTCCTAGGATTGTATAAATACAACACAAAATATTTAGCCAACTATCTCCGACTCTTGTTGTGGAATCAAAGCCTGAGAATTTTTCTCGATATTCCATAAGTTGTAGTCATCATCTATGTGTTGCTTGGAACTTGCAAAACATTCACTGCTGCATTTCTATTTGTTTCTTTTCGCCCATTTTTATGATTGTAACCTTAGGAAAGATGATATCCATTCATTTGCTTAAAAGGAATGTAACATTATTCACACTAGCTAAGACACACTAATCAAGACTTCCACCTTATTTGCTTATTCTTCTCTTGACAGATCATTAATCTATGGGATTATAGTTTTCCATTCGCCATTTATGCTGTGATAATTAACTCTATAATCATTATTCTAGCTACTCATTAGTTGTGGACTAGTGTAACTATTATTCGCTGATTTTATATGTTTCTTACTAAAAGCTCTCCTATGATTATAAAAAAGCTACACAAATATTTAAACGAAATCTTTCGATCCTCTTTAATTCTTATAGTTAATAGAACTACTAACAAAATAAATCACAAGAAGTGTAATAAAGAAAAACAAAGGTCACGTCAAACTCTACATAGTTAGGAATTCATATAAGTAATTTAGCTTAAAATATAACTCTAAAGATATTTAACAGTAAAGGTGGGCATAATGATGATACTAATAAAAATAAAGAATGAACCGACAAAAAGAGTAGTATAATCTATATATATATATATATATATATATATATATATATATATATATATATGAAAAGCCAAAGGGCTGATTTTATTGAAATAGAAAGGACGCATGAAAGTTGTATGAGAGAGCCCAATAGAGACACTCTACCCATACAGTAATACCTCAACAAAAAGATACAGATAGACTCAATAAAAATGTAAAACAAATTTAAAACATGCAGAAAACAGGTAGCTAGGGACGAGCCAGTTTAGTCATATATATATATATATATATATATATATATATATATATATATATATATATATATATATATATATACAGAGAGAGAGAGAGAGAGAGCATTGTAAATAAACCATTAAAGTGCAATCACCATCAAAGCTCGAAAGTTTCCCAACAACTCCATCTCTTGAGTTTTGAATTATAAAGTGCATTTGATAAAACAAATCCCTTTGTTAGCTAAAATCCACTTAAAATTCTTTTTAGATAAACACTTAACCCAGGTCCGCAAATCTCCTTGGATAATGCAACTCATAAATGCTAATAAGAATCATTCGATTAGGTGAGTCGACTGCCTCTTTTAACTAAATAAAATATAATCCACAAGAACCATGAAATCTTGATCAAATTTGTTATTATTCCCCCACCATTCACACTAAGCTAAATAAGATGCCTCTTCTCTACAACACAACAAAATTATATCACTATAAGCGAAGCATTTAGTGCCCACTAGCTATCAATGATTAAAAGTTCTCTCTCACAATTAGAAAAGTTAATTAACTATAATAGCTTGTGCCCATGGAAACCTATAATCAAATGTAAACTCCCGGCAAAATAAAAGTGAAATATCTAGGTAGTGCTTATCTGTAATCCAATCTATCATTTGAAAATTTTACCTAAAACACAACTCTCACAAGAGAATAATGCATTCATTTCAGTGCCCATAAATACTTCAGAAATGTTCATCTAAACCTTCAACTCTTCTTTGGGGCTCATGAAGGAATCTACGATTCCTACAACTTCAAAATAGCCATCTCTTAAAATATACAATAACAAATACAATATGATCATGGATGAAAGAAGATTATCATGTTGGACGATTTAAAAGCCTCCTTCTTTCCATTTTTTCCATTTTGTTAGAGCATAAAGAAGATAGTTTCTGATTTGCAGAGATGCAATTGATTGCACTTTTTCTTTTGCATTCAGGCGCAAAACAAAAATTTTCACTACAATAGATGTTGTAAATGATAAAATATGATAATAACGAACAAATATATAAATCCTATGACAGAAAAAAAAAACTCACTTGCATACTCAGGTGCCAAATATCCAAATGTCCCAGCCAACCGTGTCGCCATCGACTTTTCATTGTCTCCCGCAAGTTTGAGAAGACCAAAATCCGAAACCTTGCCCCTTAAATCCTTATCCAGCAGAATGTTTGAGGGCTTCAGATCTCTATGGATGAAACTTCCCTGCATAAAATTATGCAGGTATTCCATAGCCTTGGCCACATCCAGAGCTATTGTCAATCTCTGCTTCCAAGTTAGAGGACAATACCGGCTCCCTTCCATATCGAATAAGTGCTGCGCCAAAGTTCCCTCCGGCATATACTCATAAACCAACAGCCTCTCCCTCTCATGCTCACAGTATCCAACCAAGGACACCAAATGCCTATGCCTTGCCTTCCCAATAAGGCCAATCTCTGCCTTGAACTCTGCCACCCCTTTCATGCTCCACATATCAAGCACGCACCTTTTGACAGCAACCACCATCCCATTACTTAGCACTCCTCTGTAAACAACTCCAAACCCACCTTTGCCCAAAATGTTGTCTTCACTGAAATTATTTGTGGCCTTTCGAAGATCTTGGATGGAGATTATGTTCTCATCGTTCTCCCTGAGAAGTTTGGTATCAGAACTCTCCCCATAACTGCTCTGCGGGTAAGTTTCGCTCTCAACTGTGTTATTGTCACTATGAGCCAACATTCCAACCTTAAATACCTCATGATTCTCAGGAAAGGTTTGCATTTGGACTCTCTTTAGTTGCTCCATCTTCCTCTTGCGACGATGGATGCAATAAACAAGACCAGCTATGCACCCTACCGAAACTAAAACGGCTAACAGTATCCCCACAATAAATCCTGCAGATGATTTCGACTTACCATTCTGATTTCTTGAAGATGAAGAACCTGACGTCCCACCTGATGCAGGACCAGGAGAGCCCCCAGAAGAATCAGAACCAAAATCGTTGCCATTTGTAATCAACTTCACTGTAGAAGCAAAGTTGGGAATAGTCCCAGTGAGCTGGTTATATGAGACATCAAGCAGCTGCAGCTGACGCAAATTGGTGAGCGAACTGGGGATGATGCCAGTCAGGCTGTTGTTGTTCAGAATCACCTTTGTAAGCGAAGAGATATTAGCAATCTCAGGCGAGATAAAGCCTGCAAGATGCTGGTTTGCAAAATTAAGCACGGCGACGTTCCCTTTCTGATCACAGATTACACCAAACCAGCCACTACTCCCGCCGCAGGGATCGTTGCCAGTCCACGAATTAGCAAACACGGCAGGGTAGCCGAACCCTGCCGCCACTTCAAGCAGCTGCGTCACCTTGATATCACAAGGGGCGGCCTCCGGGAGGCAGAAGTTATTGCCCTTGTCAATGTCGGACAAGACCGCCGTGCCGAACTTAGGCATGGGGCCTTGAAGGTCGTTGTTCGATAATGACACGTTCTTGAGCGTGGATAAAGTAATGAGGGGTTCAGGGACGACGCCTGTGAGGGCGTTGTCGCGGACATTGAAGGACTGAAGGCTGGTGAGGTTGGATACGTCTGGAATAGGCCCTGAAAATGCGTTAGACTGCAACCAGAGAAGGGAAAGCTGGTCCATCTGTCCGATGACGTCAATGCGACCGGATAGCTTCGTGCCCTGCTGGTTGTTGAGGAGGAGCTCACGGATAGGGGATCGGGGGAGAGAAGCGGGGAGCGAACCGGAGAGGTTATTGTACGATAGGCGCAAGGATTGGAGGGACGAGAGGCCATCGAAGAAGTCAGGAAGGGTACCTGAGATGGAGGCATTGGATGCGGAGATGGAGACGAGGGGACAATCGGCCAAAGAATTGGGTAGCTCCCACGGTGCAAGAGGATTGTTATCGAGAGAGATCTTCTGGAGTCCTGACAGACCGGAGAAGAAATCAGGTGGAACGGAAGTGAAGGAGTTAGAACCGACGGATATCTCCCGAATGGTGGGGTTGCCAAGCGAGGGAAGCGGTCCGGAAAGCTGGTTTCCAGGGAGAAACAGGGATTGCAATCCGGTAAGCGAGGAGAGTGAAGAAGGTAAGGTTCCGTCGAGACCCTCGCCGTGAAGATTGATGCCAGTGACGCGGCCGCCGGAGCACAATACCCCCGTCCATTTCGAAGAGCAGGGATCCGAACCAGGAATCCAGTCATTCGGGGGGTTCTTCAGGCTCTTCGAGAACTCCTCCATGGCCTCAGCATCGCCTCCACCTCCGCCCCCCGCGGCGGAGACGATCCCAGCTCCGGCGAGCAAGATGCCGATGAAGAAGACGAGATAAAGATGCAAAATATTAGGGTTTCCCTTATTTTCACACATTGTAGGGAGAATGTGGGAGGAGGACGAGGAGACGCTAAGAGATTTATGGGGGTTCGGTGGGCGGAAGGGGAAGGTGGTGTCGTCGCCCGGCTGCAAAATCCGCGTCCGGCTCCCTTTTATCTGCCCTCGGTTTTTTGCGAAAACGTCCTCCTGATTTCGAATTTTATAAGCTCCATTATTTTTAGACTGTGATTATTAAACTTTTAAAAGAAATTAAACAATTAAAAAAAATAGTTTATGACATGTGCTGCAATTTTTTCAGATTTGATGCGCGGGGAAGATGATCTGCACGGTGCGAGTGGTTTAGCCTGCACATGCAAGCCACATGAAACTCTGTGGTTGGAAGATACGCATCTGAAGATCCTGAACGGAAAAATTATATATATATATATATATATATATATATATATATATATATATATATATATATATATATATATATTCCGATTTTAATCTTAAAAAAATTAAGAATTAGGAAATAAGGAACACTGCAAAATATTATTACATTTGAGTATGTTTGGGATGGAAAAATTTTTCCATACAATCACGATTAAAATCATCTTCATGTTAAAAGTGTATGACAGTGGGTCTAACTTTAAAAAATTATAAATTTATTAGATTAAGTATTAATTATATGATTTTAGAAATTTATTTAAAAAATGTGATAGCTCACGTTCAAAGATGGTTTTAGAAATTTGCGTATAATCGGATATATGACATCCAATAAATAGTGATTTCTTGTTATAAGAGTCAAACATGAGTTACTATATGAGAAGTTAATGTAGGGTTTGAGGAAGTGTTATCTAACCTTGAGGTGGTGAGTGAAAGTTATGCATAGCAAACTTGAAGATTCGACTATTATAAACACTGTTTTCCAAATTAGTCATAACGAAAGTAAAACACACATTAATATTGTATGCTATCATTAAGTTCTGTGTAGATTAACCATAACGTCTAATGTATGCGACCTTATCAATATTGACACAGACGTCTATGAGCATGTGTCCCATCAATAACACAAATATAATCTTATATCAAATTGTAATAATTTTAAATTTGAAAGTTGGTTTTATTTTTGAATAAAGTAAAAATGATTTCAATACACGTTAAACTATGATATATATCGATGTTCTCGTGATATTTCTCTAGGAATATTTTAGAAAGTTGGATCTTCAGGCTTGACAACTTCATAAAACACTTATCAAGGCATTCAAATCAATAGAAAAATATCTACTTATGGTTTCAGATAAATGTTGAAATCTCGCACACATAAAATCATTTGATTTTATATTTTTTAAAAGTGTGGTCAATAGTTGATATAGTTTTTCTTCACATTAAATTCAGTCTGGTATGCATAACTACAATACAAATTATATGCTTTATTTTAATTGTGAACAATGATAGCAAATAGTTTGCCTACAATTTGTTTGTAATGCTTTGGAATTGTATCATTTTGACAAACATGCACATTTTACCAATATGATATTCAATGATAAAAAAAATAAAATCCAATTTTTTCTTAACAAAGCTTTTTGAAACACAATAAAAGAATTATTTCATCATTTAGTTTAAGTAAATGTTGTATTTTTTTCCAGAGTTTAGGGATTACACAGCATAAAACACGGATTTTAGAGTTTAAATGAAAGTTAATTGTAAGTTTTTCTTGAAAATTGAGGCAATACACATCTACTTTATTGAACAAGAATGACCTTAAATAAAACCTTTCTAAACAAAACTAACGTAACATATAATAAAATATTTATCTGAGCATTCAGTCATGTAAATATGAAATTTTATTCATATTAGTACACATCTATGTAAGTGAAAAAATATATAATAATATCAAAATATCTCTAAATAAATGTAATTTAAAACAACATAAACAATTATTTTAACTTTTAATGATAGTTAATTATAATATTCTTTTCATAAGTGATATAATACACATATATTTTATTGAACAAGAATTCTCTAAAATTTAATTTATTCAAAATAATGATAACTTGGAATATAATAATACAATAATTTCAATTTTTAGTTCAAGTAAATATATAATACTTCTTCAAAGCATAGATAATAGACATCTATTTAAGTACAAAAAAATGCATCAAAGTCTTAATACTTCTAAAGAAATGTACACATCTACTCCATAAAACATGAATTGCTGAAACTCAAAGATCTTCTAAACAAAGCTAACTTAAAACAAAACAAAAACATACTCCCAATATATTCTCGTAAATCATGATAAAATTAATTTTTTTTTCTTGCAAAAACATAACAACGCCATCAAAACTTATTCAGCTTCAAATCAGAAACTATATAAATGAATCTGGACATTTT
>NEWO01000015.1:3749603-3775327 GCA_003013225.1 Phalaenopsis aphrodite
AATATAATTGCTTCTATTTGTCACAATCTCTCTCACTACATGTTTTACTTTTACCCATGTCACTAATTTCATTGTATGAGGAAGAGTACTTTTAATATTAAATCCCACTTTCTGATTTTCACTAAGTTTTTTAGTTTAGGAGTAGAAATAGTATTATAGTGATAATTGTATGATATAATCAAAATCAAACCTTTTATCGACCTTCCAAGTTAGAGCGTGTTATTCTAGACTAGAATTTCTCTTGAAAGCCAAAGTGATTAACCTCGATTTTCATGAGATTGATATTTTGGGCTTAATCAGAAAGCTCTTTATTACATGATAACGATACATATATTTGCGTAGAATCCATACTATCTAAAAATATAATTGAAATCTTAATTTGCTTGCGATCAAGTTTGGGATCAAGTTTTTGGTGTCATTATCGGGGATTAAAATCTTCAATTAGTGGTTTCAATTTCATAAATCCTTGTATATAAAAACTATTATGATCAATTATAACCTTAATTGAAGAGTGTAATGTTATTATCCAAAGAAAACTATCCCAAAAGTTGAAAGATCTTGATAGTTTTTTCATTCCTTACATAATAGAGGATAGATTTTATGGCAAAATTTTATGTGACTTAAGAGCTAATATTAACCTCATGTCATTATCAACCTATAAAAACTAGGTTTAGGAGAGATTCAACCTTTAACTATAACACTTCAATTAGCTGATCAGTCTCTTACTTATTTTAGAGGGGTTATATAAGATGTTCTTTTGCAGATAAATAAATTCATCTTTCTAGTTGATTTCATATATTAGATATGAGGAAATATGCAAAGCTTTCAATTATTTTGGGAAGACAATTCCCATCAACTGATACGAAAAATATTAACTTAGAAAAAGGGGAATTAACTATTAGAATTTTTTATCAAGAATTAATTTATCAAATTTATAAAATTATTCCAATCAATATTTATATTCCTAAGAGTGTTGTAGATTGAAATTAGAGAAGTTGTAAGAGATAATGAATAAGAAGGAAAATAAGAGGTTGAGTCGATTTTAATAAAAAGATAAAGTGTGATAAAAAAAATAGATGATATGGGAAATTCTCCAGTGAAGCAAAGATACTGAGATTTTGATTTTGGATTATTAAAAAGAAAATTTGATTATGAAGAAAAATTTAAGAATGAATTAACTTTTTCAAGCTGTTGACATCAAATCAAGTGCTTATGGGGAGGTAACCCAAGTGTTATCTTATTACTTGATTTCAAGTTTGTGTAGTTATGTATGTTTGTGTTTTTTTCAGGCTGATGATATAAAACTAAACTCTTATCGAGAGGCAACCCAATGCATTTTTATTTGTTTTATTGTGTGCATGTGTATATTTATGTTACTTTGCATTTCTAGAGACATCTACCCCTTACTCTTGTTTAGGAGCAAAATGATGGTGAGGGCAACATATCTTGCTTGCTTATGATTCTGACTTTTGATCAATTTATTGGTTAGTAGATTAATGAATTATATGTGATTGCCACTGATATGTTGTTGTTGTGTATTTCTTTATCAATTATAACATGTGATCACAATTGACTTATTTTACTTGTTTCTCACATATTCATGTGATATCCTGCCTTTTACTTATTTTTTTGTTATGTTCTTCTGTGCATGTGCTATTTAAAATAAATTTGGAGGGGAGTAATTTGTGAAATATTTCCCTTTAAGTTGAAGTAGAAATTTAATTTTAGAATGTATATAAAATAAAGAGGTTGAAATAGATAAAGATAAATATGAATTTTAATAACAAATAAAAAATTTAAAAAAAGTGATAATAAAATTTTGAAGGGTATGAATAGGTTTAGTAACTCACAAGTACCAGATTTATAATTATATTAATACCTAATCTATATAGTTTTTTATATACTCTTATTGAAGCAATGACTACTTATAAAATTAACATCTTAACACTATAAAAATAAGTCATTACTAAGATTAAATTATTACGTAATATGTTTTGAACTACAAACTTTTTGAAAGTTAGGAAGGGAATTATAATTGACTTAGGATAGGATCGTTATTCAAAATCATTAAAAAGAGCTTAATCAAAAATAGCTATCCTCCAAAAAAAATCAAAGAAAAAAAAAATAAAAAAATATAAAAAGGTTCATGATTGCAAAGGAAAAAGTTTAAGAACTGATGAGGAGAAACTTGAGGAAGCTTAAATGTAAATTGGTACTTATAAACCTTTCTAATAAGTCAAAGGATCAGAAGTTTTACTAATTTTTCCCTGATATTTTGTATTTGGAAATATAGTAATAAAATTAACATTGTTTAAGTGTGCATCTAACCGTATTTTATGAACATGAGTAGAATTAAATGATATTTCTATTGTTACAGAACATGAGTAGAATTTGGTCTCATTTTCTTTTTTGAACTGGTAATATAGAAATCTAAGGTTTAATATTGTTATGTGATTAAGAAAATCATAAATTCTAGTAATGTTTTAACTTTTTGATCTCCATTTACTTTCAACTAGAGTAGTTGAATTGTTAAAATTATTGTGATCTATGAGTTTCGAAAGAAAACTAAGTGGAACAATTAGGTTAAAGTATAAACTAGAAGAATAAGAATATTGTATTTGCGTGAGTGCAATCATGTAGAGAGATGCAAAATCCTGGTGACTTCTGCATAGTCTAGGAAATTAAACTGTAAAAGCAATCACAAGCTTTTTTTGACCACTAGAAGGGGCTAAGGAGAAAAGCTGATCCTAATTGTCTTAAATAACCTTTTCACTTATTTAAACTTAAGTTTTTAAGACTCATTCAGTGGACTCTTTCACTTGATAGAAACTCTCAATTAATTTACTTAATTTTTTTGTTTTTTCAAAAGTTAGATTCTTTCACCTGATAGAAACTCTCACTTAAAATATTCAAATGTTAAATACTTTAGCTTGGTAGATTATAACTTTTCATATTTTGGAAAGATAACTTGTTCCTCCTGAGATCGACATACAAACTTAGATATGTATATTACTTGAGTGATACCTATACTTGCTTGATTGCCACTTGCTTCGCAGCAATTTCAGACATCACTGTCCCATTCAATTCTTCTTTGTCTGGTAAAACAAACTAAGAAGCTAAAATGTAACAAGTTTGATAATGTGTTAATTTCATTTTAGTAGCTTCATATAGTTTTTAATTTTCTATATATGCATGAATGTTTGTCAAAAAATTTCATTACTTCAGGCATACTATAATTTTAAAGATTTAAGATTCTATAAGAGTTTTGAATAAGAGGAGATGAGTGTATTAGTTTTGTCTATTTTACTTGCAACCACAACACACATTCTCTTTCTCTCTCTTCTCGAATTGTGTTTATTATAAACACCTCGTGTTTTATTTCCTTCTCCCCATCCTATGCCAATCCACCTAACATGTTACCAATACTAATTAGGCATATGATAGTAATTGTTGTTCACTGAGTTAGTAGTGGTTTGCAAATTGTAATCTAAATCCTTCGCTCAAAACATGTCTGCTTCAATATAGTTTTCTATACACATATTTATGTAATTAGCTACCTTTTTTTTCTAGACAAAGTTAATAACTCTAAATATTTTACATTTAAAGCCTATAACTAATAGCTTAATGGAATAATTTTGGGTAATAATTTTTGTTAGTATGTCACATTAATTGAGTTATCTCTCTGAACTTTTTGCATCTAAATTTTTATTCAATTGTAAGCATAATGTAACTTTATTATAATTTTATTCAATTATAAGCTTGATACAATATATACATACATACATACATACATACATACATATTGTATGTATATAGGGCTATCAAAAAAGCTCGTTGTTCGCGAACAGTTCGTGTTCGGTTCGTCAATGAGTTTGTGTTCGATTTATTCGATAAGTAGACGAGACAAACATGAACAAATTTTTTTCATTCGGTTAGTTAAATGAACCAAACACGAACAGTGATGCGTTCGTTCGTGTTCGAATCGTTATTGTTCAAAATATAAAATAATTTAAAATAATTATATATAAAAAATTTATGATATTCAAAAAATTAAATTTTATAAATTATAATATATAATAAAATAATAATAATAATATATTAATATACTATATTAGTAATATACTTATATATATATTATATATTTATATAATATAAGTTATATAATTAATTTATATATATTAATATTAGGGATGTCAAACTGGCTTGTTGTTCGCGAACAACTCGTGTTCGACTCGTGTTCGGCTCGTTCGTTAAGAAACGAACACGAACAGTGACTTCACGAACAATTTCAAACACGATCTTATTTCAAACAAACTAAAATTCAAACGAACCAAACACAAACACAAGCTTTGTTCGTTCGTGTTCGATTCGTTTACACCCCTATATGTATACACACACACACATACATGTATGTATGTATGTATAAATTATATTTAATTCAAACCTGATAAATTTAGTAAAATTTAATTATATAATTTACTTCAATAATCAATTTACAAGAAACGTAATCTCTTAATGCAAAATTTATTGTTTCCAAGTAACACCTAGAAATGCAATTCAAATACACAAATTAATACATAACTAAAGCTTTTATATTTGATTTTAATTTTTCAGTTGCTCGTCATGTTACAGCTACTTCCCTATCTTCTTGATCTTGTGTTTTATCTAATAAATATTCATTGATATTAAGCATATAGTTTACTTAACTTATTATTTTGCTTCGATTTAAATGTATTTTTTAATATAACTGCTAGTTCATTAAAATGGGAAAATCAAGATATGGGATATTAATTGTAGCTTGGGAGTAAAATTTTAAGATCATTTTTTGTGGTCTTTATTTGAGAAAAATCAAATTAGGTAATTTACCCACGACTCGTTTTAACAAAGAGAGTTGGGCAATTTAACGAAAAACTTCAAAGAGAAAATTGGGCGAATGTACAATAAAATACAACTTAGAAATAAATGGGACCAAGTAAATAAAAAATGGAAGTTATGGAAAGTGCTTAAGCGAGAGTGTATTAAATTGGGTTGAAAACCCAACAAACAAGCAATTGATGTACCTGATGAATGATGGAAAAAAATGTAGTTAATTAATATTGATACATGTCGGAAGGTCTGTGATAGTAAGTGATTATTTAGTATCTTAGCATTTCAAAAAATTCCAGCACGCCACAAGTAATTAAAGTGACAGACAAGAGTCACCTCAATTTTTTTGTGAAAAATATAGAAAAGGAAAAAAAAATCACGAGATCTAGACCATTTGAAGTTATTCACTATATAATTAAGAGTGCATATGCTCACTCTTCTTGTGAGTTAGGGAAGAAGGAATCATAAAGTTGATGTTCAATAATATTTTGAGCAATAATAGTCATAATGAGCCGTGAAGGCCGTAGTCGATTACTGAGGTACCGTGAACATTGTAGATATTAGTTGTAGCTCCAACTTATTGTAGAGGCCATAGTTGAAAACCATGATAATAGTTTGTCATGTAGGTCATAGATGATTGCTTTAGGAGTGTTGGTTGGTCGCAACAACCATTGTTGGGAGCTGTAATAACATTTATAGGTCATGGAGATTAGATTTGGGAGTTGCGTGATCCTTTTATTTGACAATAAGTTTGCCAGATTTGGATTCCGTTTGATTTTCCAATTAAGATTCAAAAAATGATTTAATTGCTCGATCTTGATTTGACCTGAATTGAGTCAATATTGGTGTCATTGTATTCGTCTCATCGAGCTGATCAGTTTGACTATAAGTTTACTGAAATCAGAGTATTGGATGATTTAATTGAAGTTTGAACATTTTTTGTTCAAAACATTACCCCTAGATTTGTATCGTGTCTTGATATATGCGTCATGCCTCGAGATCCATGTCGGATGACAAAAATTTGTTGACATTGTATCAATCTTCTTAACTCATCCATTTGTTAATGCATGAACACTCTAGCACAATCCATTGTATCCCTTCATTTTTCCTCACGTTCAATGTCTCTTTCTTGAGTTTACGTATAATTCCAAGCTCACTGTATTTTCATTAGGATGTTGAATCCATTTAGAATATAAGGTCTCATATTTGCGCATTGGTCCACACAATCATGGAAAGACCATACAAAGAGGATGAATGAAGAGATGTAGTTTTTTTACAATGGCCTCTACGCTCCCTCACCTGACAGAATGGAGGAGATAAACTAGTCCCTTAAACCAAAATAAGAAAAAATTAGAGAGAGAGAGAGAGAGAGAGAGAGAGAGAGAGAGAGACCCCCTACATTGATTTATCTATTCTCTATTAAATGTTGTTCTCCCCTTAAATACATAAAGAGGAAAATAAAATAAATTTATGATATGTATGGTACGAAATCTGTCCGCGACATCTTGCTTAAAGGATTATGACATATATGTCAAATATCTCATAAATAATAATGGAGTATATGTCAATCATTTTAATAGAATCCTTATTTCAATAATTTTGTAATCGATAGGATTACTAGCTAGGGCGAACTCCAAAAATGGGTTTGACAAGCATATTGGCTCATGGGAATATAATAGCTGAAGCTTCAATCCTCTTGGATGACTCGGTAGGTCAATCAACCAAACCAATCTAACACATCTTGATGGCCCAACTGAGGTGAATAATAGGTTATGACGACGGGCTTCGAGTTGTGCATTTCTTCACGTGTTCATTAGCTGTGAACTTTCCCAATTAAGTCTTTTTTTTTTTTTTGGGCCGTGGCGACTAATTATCCGTAAACATAAGAATAATTTAAAGATAAACTATTAAATTTAACACATTTCGTATACTTTATGTCAAATATGTTTAAACGAGCCAACTCACTAACTAATGAGTCAGAGTTAAGGCTGACTTGAGCTCGACTTATTACCTCATCAGCCGCTTATTGAAATAGGCAGTCAACTCCACTTACACCCTAATAAGCGGATCGAGTGGGTTCATTTGTCAATTGGCTTGCTGAAGCTTATGAAACACGAGCCTAGCTGTCGCATACACGTGCGAGGGCTCGCACGTGACATATCGGGGCCGTTCCGTAAGAGGAATGAGCACTCTGAGACCAGTTGATCGGTGAACCTTCTTGTGCAATTTCCGCTAGGCCCAGGCTCCGATATTGGTGGTATGCTCTTCGTCACAGCGGACAGTTAGGGCAGCTTGACGGATCGCTCCACTGTATCCATTTCGGTCCGATTGTTTTGCCATCCGTCACCTCTCCTCTCCGCAATCCGTTCAGTTCTGAATTGCTTTAATTCCCGGTTTATAATCTGTCAAACGTTTCCTTCTAGCTAGGTTTCTGGATTTGACGAAGTAAAGTCTTGGTGTGTCGGGATCTGTCACTCATGAGGGACCGTTCGAAGGATTTCTCCGTCTTTGAGTTCAAAGCAGATGATCCGACTGAGGCGGGCAACAAGTTGGGCAAGTATCAGTTTTTAGAGGCTTGTAAGTCACTTGGTAGCTAAAATCCGGAATCTATATTGGTCTGCTTTTTTTGTGTGTGTTATATTTCATTCTTTTCTATCTCAGAGTAGGGGTCTGGCTTGATTATGTCAACTGCGACTAACGATTGAATGCTTTGAAACATGTTATTTTTATTTTGCATGGCTCAATTTTTGGTCTAGCTCTGAGAGTTCATCTCTGTTGTTGATAATCTTAAAGGTTTAAGCCTCAGAAAAACCTTTATTGACGAGGAGAAGAGAAAATTTTTGATGGGATATTGAATACGTTTGTTGCCCAACCTATGGAACAATTATTATGAGCACGCGGGGCTGGTGCTTGACCGGCTATTTCTCAAACGATCGTACCTTTTCCATATGTTTAGGGTTTATTAGCCATCCATTATACGTTATTAAGGAGAGTTGACATGAAAACATAGCTTTAAGTCAGGGAGCTTTGACTGTAACTATGGGTTTAGAGGGGATGTTTGTGTGTATGAATTTTAAGTGAGTGGTCCACCCAAACCTTTATCTTTCTTTTTGTAATCATCTAAGGTTAATTTGCTAACAATTTGGGGTTATTAGGGAGGCTTGATTTTAAAATGTAGCTTCAATTCAGGGAGCTCTGTGGTGCAACCAGAACTTAGGGTTTGTAATTATGGTTTTAAGTTAGGCTGTGTGAGAACTCAATGGAGTTTTTATTGAAAGTTCATAATTCTAGCAATTGTCCAGGGTTTATCCATTAATGATTCTTAGTTTTTAGGGAGGCTTGATTTTGGCAACATAGGTCTATGTCAGAGAGTTTTGTGATGCAACTATGGGCATTGAATTTTGAGTTAGGGAAACATAACAATTATGAGAAGATATTATTGTTTGCAACTTTGCGTTATGTTAGCCATGGAGCTTCCTAAAGATTGAAGCCAGATAACTAACGAAAGTTGGAGCCTCAGCTCTAAGCTAATTGTGATGTACTTTGTTCCATCAATCCATGTTTGAGGTCCTAGTCTGAGTGTGTTTTTCAATTGCTTCTTGGAGAAAATGCTTTTTTAGGCATGAACTTAGTTAGTGTATAGTAGATGCGGGGTTAGGATCTTGCTCCAGTGGTCATACCTTAATTTGAGTAGTTCTATATGTTTATGTCTTATACACTTCTAGATTTAAATTTGAGTGATAAAAGTGGAAAATGCCTTGAGACAACTATGCGGTAAGAGATTTCATGAAGACTAAAATGTTAATTAAATAAAATTATAGCAGCTTGACATGCTACATGAATTTGAGCATTGTTTGTCACTACTAGAAAAATATAGTGTGGTAGAAATTAATATGTTAAGATGGATGTGGTATAAAACTAAGTAAAGGTAGAAACGAGAAATGATTAAATTTGAGAATTGGTACATGTATCACCTATACTCTAAATAATGTTGTTATCATGCACAAAGGAAAGTACATGATTAACAAATATGCATTGTAGTTAGAATTTATGTTAAAGAACGGTAATGAAAGGTGCACACCAAAGATAACATCACATGCAACTCTTAACAAGAATAAATAGGGAGTGAGATTTAAAAATTTTAAGCCTAAATTGTTTGGATAAGGCTAATGTTGGTGATGAATTTGGAGGAAATATTCTTTTTCAATCAAGTGTTGAGCATCATATTTTTTGTACGTGGTGAAACGTGAAATAGATGCTCTTATGGCTTGTTAGTATGGTGACTAATTGTTATGATATATTTTGATATGTATTTCTTTTTATAGTGTATTTCTCAATAGCATTGTTAGAAGATGCAGATAAATATGAAGGATTATCTTTTTTGAATTTTCTTAGTAGTTCAACATATATTTGTTAACATATATTTAAGAGGAGAATTAATAAAAAATATACTAACAAAAATATCTACAATAAAGTGGAAATAATACATTAATAAACAATACATATTCTTTCTAGAGATAATTTAGGTAATGTGATAATTTTGATATTACTATATTTCTCTGTAAATTTAAGATGACAACTCGACCTTGAAAGTAAAGTGATCCACTTGAGAGAAGACACATGTACGTGTAGATATTTGGGAGGAATAAACTCCCTAATTTTTCATTAATCAAATAACAAATATATATACAACTCAGGCTAACCGTCATACACTTGATAAATGATACACTTGATAAATGATTAAATTTGAGAGTTGGTACATGTCTCAAATATACTCTAAATAATGTTTTTATCAGGCACGAAGGAAAGTACATGGTTGAAAAATAAGCATTGTAGTTAGAATTTATGTGAAAGAATGGTAATGGAAGGTGCGCACCAAAGATAACAGTGTTCTCTATATGAAAACTTCTACATGAAAACTTCTACATGAAAACTTCTACATGAAAACTTCTACAACTATGGTTATCATCACATGCAACTTTTAACAAAAATAAATAGGGATTGAGATTTAAAATTTCAACCTAAATAATTTGGATAAGGCTAGTGTTGGTGACGAGTTTGGAGGAAAGATGCTTTTTCAATCAAGTGTTGAGTATCATATTTTTGTACTTGGCTGAAAGTGACATATATGCTTTTATTGCTAGTGAGTATGGTGACTAATTGTTATGATATATTTTGATATGTATATCTATTTAATATGTATTTCTCATTAGCATTGTTAGAAGACATGGAGAAATTTTCTTAGTTGTTCAACATATATTTGTTAATATATATTTAAGAGGAGAAAATAAAAGAAAATATACTAACAAAGAATATCTACAATAAAGGGGAAATAATACATTAATAAACAATGCATATTCCTTCTATGGATAATTTAGGTCATGCGATAATTTTGATATTATAATATTTCTCTGCAAATTTAAGAAGCAACTCGACTTTGGAAGTAAAGTGACTAGAGATGAAGTAGTTGAAGATTTTAGTACTTAGAAATCGTGAGTGTCGCAAGAGGAACACGATTGGTTTGGGAAAGAGAGTAGTGTGAATTAGATGCAATGATTCAAAATGAGATGCACATGAGAGAAGGCACATGTAAGTGTAGATATTTGGGAGAAATAAACTATCTAATTTTTTATTAAGCAAATAATAATAATAATATATATATATCTTAGATTGGAGGGAAAATCAAATCATCATGTTAAAAATAAAAGAAATAAAAACACAATAATGGATAATTAAGAGAATAATTCTCCTCTTAAATATAATAGTTGGCCAACGGTTTCGTAAACTGGATATGCATATGAGTACTCCCTCTCAAATTAGGTTGTATATTTAGTACATCCCAAACTTGTTTCTTATATCATTGAAGTTGTGCTGAGGAAGAGTCTTGGTAAGAATGTCAGTATTGAGTTTGGATATAACTAAGTTGAACAATCCCTCTATTGAATTTCTCAGAGATGAATTGTCTTTCAATCTCTATATTTTTGGTTTGATAATGGTGTACTAGATTATTTGAAATATTGATGGCTTATTGACTATCACTGAACATCTTAATAATGCTTTGGTTTGCTTCTTTTCACCACAACTTGCTTTTTACTTCTTAAAGTAACAATGTCCCCATACAAATGAATGGTGACCATCGATAGATCTTCTATCAATCAGTTCTCATGCCTAACTAACATCAATGTTCATCTTAATGCCACGGTTCTCAACTTTCTTAAATTTTAATCCACATTTTGAAGTCATTTTTAGGTACCTCAGAATTTGAAAAACCATTTTGATATGATCTTCATTTTGATCATTCATAAGTTGGCTTACCATACTCAAAGAAAAAGCAATGTCAGGTTTTATATGTGACAGATAAATAAGTTTTTCAACTATTATTTGATACGTCCCCTTTTCAATTAGGTAAGTTTTTCAACTATTATTTGATACGTCCCCTTTTCAATTAGGATGTTATATTTTTCTTTTGATGCTCGTTGATTAGGATCCATAGGAATATCTGTTGGTTTGCATCCCAACATTGTCTCAATAAGTCAAGGATATATTTTTTCCATGATATGATAATGCCTTTT
This sequence comes from Phalaenopsis aphrodite, assembly GCA_003013225.1. Classification (NCBI taxonomy): domain Eukaryota; kingdom Viridiplantae; phylum Streptophyta; class Magnoliopsida; order Asparagales; family Orchidaceae; genus Phalaenopsis; species Phalaenopsis aphrodite. The sequence goes on from NEWO01000015.1 coordinate 3,761,042, forward strand.
TTGGGTCTAGCTACTTTTATTCTCATGAAGTATCTTAAAGTTCCAAGATCTTTGACCTGCAACTTAGAAGCCATTATTCTTTAGATTTTTTCAAGTTTCTTCACGTCATTGCCTGTAAGAATGATGTACTCTTTATATACAATAAGGATGACTACCATACATTTTTTATTTGATTTCACAAATAAAGTGTAATCAGTCTGATACTGATAATACATATGGGTAAGAATTGTCTTGGTGAACCTTTCAAAATATGTTCTGGGTAATTGTTTCAACTCATACAATGATTTCTTTAATTTGCATATCAACCAATTATTTGTGTTGTTTTTTAATCATGGAGATATCTCCATATACACTTCTTTCTCAAGATCCCCATCAAGAAATGTATGTCTAATATCTAGCTAATGAAAAGGCCAGTCCCGATTTACAACCAATGACAGTAATTCTCTTACTGTGTTGAGTTTCATCACTGATGCAAATATTTTATAGTAATCAATCCCATAAGACCGAGTGAACCATTTTGCTACAAGTCTAGCTTTGAACCTTTTTGTGCTCTCATCTGCTTTGTATTTAACAATGAATACCTATTTGCACCCTACAACTCTTTTCCCAAGTGGCATGGTTGTTATGATCCATTTATAATTCTTTTCAAGGCAAGAGTTTTTTCTTTCACGTGTTTCCAAGTTGGAATAGATAAGGCCTCTTGGATTGAATATAGAATCTGCATATTATCCAAGTTTTGAACAAAGATTTGTAAGAGGATGATAGTTTTCAATATGCCACAAATTATTCTATCGGGTATTTTGTGCATTCTTGTGCTCCCTTCTTTTAGTGTTCATGATGCATTGATTCAAATCTTTTTGAATATTTGGGGTGTGTGGAGTTGATCCAGTGATTTGCCTTCCTGATTTTGCATCTTGTCCCTTACATGCTCATTGAGTTTTTTCTTTTTGGTGTACACATAGAGTTCTTGGTTCTTGGTGTGAGTTGTGATAAGATTTAGTGGCGACAAGTTGATTTGTGATGGTGGGGCAAGAGTAAATTCAACAGGAATATAAGACAAATGAGTTTGAGATTTGTGAATTTTATCTCAAAGCTAATATTCTAACTCTCCTTCTGAATATTAGATTTGGGTTAATAAGGTTGGTTTTTGAATAAGGTGACATTCATGGAGTTGTAAAATTTGTGTTTCTGAGGAATAACATTTATACTATTTTTTTGTCCGAATAGTAGATAACAAAGATGCATTTGATTGATCTGGGATTAAGTTTGGTCTGATAATGTTGATGTAGATGAACAAAAATGATGCAACCAAAAATTGTGGCAGGTTAGAGGTAAATGATTGAATATGTGGGTATGATTTTATGATGTTGTTGAGAGGTTTGTTAAAGTTTGGCACTCTGTTGGACATTCTATTTATGTAATAGGTGGATGTGAGGATTGCATCACATTGGAAGTGTTAGGTTACATTGTTAGTGAGTATAATTGATTGGACCACTTTGAGAGGATGTATGTTCTTTCCCTCCGCCATATCATTTTGTTGGGGTGTGAACATAAGAGTTTATGTGAATGATGTCCTTTTTTGAACAAATAAGAGTTGAGAGTGGAGTCATAGTAGTCTTTTGCATCTTTTTTTTTGAGAAAATGAATTTTGCTTTGAAATTGGGTGAGCACTGGCAGTTTCATATTTTTTCATTCACGGGAAATGTCCAAGTAGTTTTGGTGTGGTCATCACTGAAGGTGACAGACCACTTAATCCCATTTGTATTTTCTATTTTTGAGTGCCCCTAGATATCACTACGAACCATGGAGAATGGATGTGTTGGTTTGTACTTCAGGCTTGGGTATACTTGTAGAGTTTGTTTAACAAAATGACAAGTTTCACACTGATAGGAATTAGACTTTTTATTGATAAATAAATGGGGGTGCAAATTTTCAATATAATAAAAGTTAGGATGCCCAAAGCAAAAATGTTATATGATAACTCGACTCTTATGTGAAACAGACTCCGATACAAGACTTGACTCAGAGAATTGCGAATAATGGAATGATCCTTTTGAAGTGAGTCCTAGTGAGATGATATAGTCTATGATACCTATCAACATTGTCGATCACCTTTTTTTGACACATCACCTTAAATCCACACAAGTTAGGGCAGAGTTTAGTAACATAATTCTTGTCATAAGTGAGTTTACTGATAGACAATAAATTGAAGTGAAGTTTAGGAACATAAATCACAGATTGAAAAATAAGTCTCTTTGTGAGTTTCACACTTCCTATTCCCTCCACAGTTGAGAATGAATCATCAGTGGTTCTAATTGCACATGGTTTTGCAAGAATGAAAGAATTTGAAAGCAGTGATATCACCAGTCATGTGATTTGATGCTCCAGAGTCCACTATCCAAGGTCAATTCTTCTTGTTGGGAGCAACAAGAGCATATGGAAGACTATTTTAATGTGCTAGATGACTAGTAGAAGGTTCATAATATGTTCCATAATTCTTTGTAGAGCTTCAAGTTGTTTCTTACTGAATGGACTATGTTCGTATGGCTGGTCTTCATTTGATACTTTATTTGCCTGATTTTCCTCATTATCTTTGACTTTGTTTGGTTTCCAATTTGTAGATTTTCCATAAATTTTCCAACACTTCTCCTTCAAATGATCAAACTTATTGCAATGTTCACACTAGGGTCAATTTCTCTTTGATTTGTTTTCTGAGGTGATTTTTGAGTGTATAAATCCGAGTTGTCAATATTTGATGTAATGTAATTATCTATCATCATGAATTTCTTCCCGCTCTCTTCCCTTTACACTTCAACAAAAACTTCACAAATTTAGGGAAGAGCTTTGGTTCCCATTATTCTTCCTCTGACTTCATCTCATTCATTGTTGAGTTCTAGAAGAAACATGATTGGTCTCTTCTGTTCAACAATTATTTTGTAAAGAGCAGCCTGTGAACACCTCCATGTGTATGTTTCATACATATCTACTTCGAGCCAATATTTAGACAGATTGTTGAAGTATTGACTAAAATTCAACTCACATTTTCACAAGTCATGCAATCTAGTTTCAATGTCTAACAACTTAGAGGTGTTGTCAACACTTGAATACATTTTCTTTGTGGCATCCTAAATTTCTTTTGCCGTTTTTTATTGGAGGAAGTTTTCTCAAATTTTTGTGGTCGTGGAGTTAACAAGCCATGATATGATCATATGATATTCAATCTTTCATGTTTGATGTTTGAGATCAGCATTCTCTGGTATTAATTTTTTTTCCGTTGAGACGATCATCTTTTTCTTTACCACAGATGAGCACAGATTGAGACTGTTGGAAGAAATTGTTGACATGTAGTTTGTGATTAGTGATATAGGAAGATATTTCATATGCCATAGAACCAACCATCCTAGGCTCAGGTTAAGAAGTAACTTATGAAGAGAAAGAAGTAGTTTTCATGCATTATTTGGTCATCGTGAGGATTTACTTCGGAAAGAGAAACTATTTATTGTCGTCACATTTCTGCTAGAATGAGAAACAGTCTGTAGCTGACACAAGATTTACACCCGAAAGGGAAACTGTCTTGGCAAAGATCTCTATTCTCCACAAGAGAGAAAAAAATGGTCTTTAAGGTCTCTCCGTGATTCCCACTAGAGAGAAAAAAATTGCCGCCAAGGTCTCTTTGATTTGCACCAGAGAGGGAAAAGTGAATGTCGAGGTCCTTCTGTGATTTCAAAGAAACTCAAATGTCATGGTCTTTGTGAGTTACACTAGAGAGAGGAGATGAGGTGCTGATGAGTCCGTAGGTCAAATTACGAATGTCTGAGTCGTAGGAACTCAGTTGCGTCGCTGGAATGCACAAGTTTGGGTCGCAAAACCTGAGTTGAGTTGCAGGATAGAGACCGCTGTTGAGGTCATTGTTGCCTAGAGAAGACTGTCGCTGTGGTCGTTTCCTGAACAAGATCGCCGTTGTGGTCGCCGCTTGGAGAAAACTACTGTTGTTGCCTAGGAGAGTCTGACTATAAGATTTAGTCTGCTTGACGGTTGTTGGAGAGGTTCTGACGATTGAGAGAAGAGCTAGGGTTTGCTTCTTTCCTCCGATACCTGCTTATATTTGGGAGGAATAAATCCTCTAATTTTTCATGAAGCAAATAATAAATATACACACAACTCAGACTAACCCTCATACAATTGGCGGGAAAATCAAATCATCATGATAAAAATGAAAGAAATTAAAACCCAATAATGTATAATTAAGATGGAATAATTTCTCCGGCTCGAATATAATAGCTGACCAATGGTTGCCTAAATTGGATATGCATATCAAAGTTAAGATCTTTAGGTGAGGGTATCAATAGAGGGCATCATTTGATGAACATTTCAACATATATTGCTGACATTGTGAGGACAAAAGATACTGTCATAGTTGTTGATGAGCAATGTAGGTTGATTGCAGAGGTGTACAAATCTATAAATAATAGAGAAGACCTAGTTCATTAGTGGTAGATGATGATGAGAATCTCATTGAGTGAGAAGTTGGTAAAGCATTGACTAGCCACAATTAGAGGTAAGTGTGACGAACGGATCAATGGAGGTCAGAAGTTCAAGGAGTGTGATATTAATGAGGTGTTTGGAGAAGATTAGGAGAATTCCAGATCATGATTGTGATTGCATGTCTGTAGGGAGTGTTGTAAAGGACTACATCTTTACTATTTTTGATAATACACACGCATAGGTACTTATATATAGGCAAGAGAAGTGACCAATAAGGGAAAATATAATATTAGGGATTATCCTCAACAATATTGAACTATTAAAGCAATAAATAGTGTTGTTTCTTATTTTAGGTAATTTTGGTCATGCGATAATTTGGATATGGTAACAATATGAAAACAAAATCAGAAGAGTAAAATAGAATGCTTACTTTTAGCGAATTATGATACTAGTGATGCCAAGATCAAGCAATAGATGGCATACATACACACTCATACTTCGTAAATTTTGTAATATCGATTTATGTTTTTGGATTTGTTTGGTGTTTGTTGGAGAACGTTATACACATTGTAATCTTTTATGTGTAGTTGATTAGTTCAGCAGGCCATGGTAAATATGAAAATGTTATATATTCTTTTGGTGAACTACTTTTGGAAGAAAGGGTAAAGCCAACCACAAGAAGCTTTACAAGCATATTGAAATATTGACTAAAAGATCTTTATTCTTTTTGAAGTGGGTTGAGAAAGACGGGGAAGAGGATAGACATTTTATGTGCAAAATATAACTTTTATATTTAATGGTCTAGCATGTGTAGCTATTTCATGGAATGGAATGAGATGCGCTGACTTTCTAATTTAATTGGGGATTTGCTTAGGTTGAATGGTTTTGTGCTATAAGCCCAAGTTTTTCTTGCAAATTGTTGTTGTACAATTATGTCCGCTATTGTGAAGTAGAATTATTTAATACCCAAGTAAGGTTATTTTCCACAACATACTTAGTTCTTGAAAAAAAAAAATGTCTCTCTTGTTTTGTTTAATTTTCTTGCAACTGCGTTAGAAAGCAGCTATGCCTAGCTATTTCCATGATACCTCTTAGCTATAAAGTTGTTACCTACTAATTGGTTTCTTACAAGCTAGTGGTGCAAAAATTGATTATTGATTGAATTCTGGACTGACTTAAATACATTGATATCTAGGATTGACTTCTCTTGTAGAATTTGTTTTTCATTTATGCTTTTAACCGGCTAATGTCTCTTTTTAACGGAACTTCTCTAAATTCTTAGAAAAAACATGTTATACGATCTAATGGAATTCACAATCCATATATCCAGCTCTTAGCATGAAACAGGGCCATAAGTTGGGAAGAAGCCTGCAATGTCGCGTTTGTCACCCTTCTGTTTATTGTTAGTTATTGAATATTCTTCTGTGGAGAAGTGTATTCTCCAAAAAAAGGTTGCTTTGTTTGGAGAAACAATAAGCGTAATTTATTCATTTTGTCTTGGACTTAATTTCACTGGAGCTCATTCCCTTTCAGGCAATTTTGAACTTTTGGTTTTGGATTAATAGTGATGGTAGGAACAATAAACGTAATTTGTCTTTAGCTTATTTCCCAAGTGATTTTTTTGAAGCATACTTTGTTTTATAGGAGGGTAATACTGACATAAAATAAGTACATTAAACTAGGGCGTATGTTTTGGATTCATCATATTTTGTAAACTCAACTTTATTTGAATTGACCGAAATTTCTTCTCCAGAAATCTATAACTAGGCTCTGTTCTTACATATTAGCAATAAGTTTTGATATAGAGAATTCTTGGATTTGAGAATTCCAGAGTTTTAACAATCATTTTGAGCCCCCGCTAGGTGCTTGTGCGAATTCACCTATCCAGACTTCTACACTTTTTCTGATCCCTTGAATCATTCCTCTGACTAGCAATTCATATATTGTTGACCACCTTTTAACACTTGTCTTTCAAGTTTAGAGCTAGCAATTGATTCTAATGTCCATCATTGTCTGTACACATTTATCTTCGTCGATTGATGTTGACATCCTCCATTGCCCGCCATTGATCGACGTTGACCGTCTTCATTGCTCGTTTGCCTTCACCTATTGTTAACCCACAGAGGTAACCTTATCATTCTTCTTTCATTACCTGTTGTCAACTAAGGCTAACATCTTTTGCGTTCCATTTTCTAACAATTCTATCTCTGACATCTCTGAAGACATTTTTTACTGTGCAAATTTTGTACACATCTTTCTTTTTATGAACTGCAGATGACATGTGGGATATGGAGGACCAGCCTGGAGAGTTCGGTCCAACAAACCGGTCCTCATGGTGAGGGGCTGCCAACCCTACAGCTCTCCCTATCCCGCTTTCCTTCACAATAATTTCCTATTATAAGTCCTTAACAATTCTAAATTCTGACTTATTTTACTCATCCTTGCCTAATCTAAAATTATATTAGTTTATTCATCCTTGCTTAATATGAAATTATATTAGTTTATTCATTCTTGCGTGAATCTGAATTCTTATTATTTTTATTCTTCTTTCTTATTTTAAACATTGTCTAAAATAAGTCATAGTCCTCATTATAAATAGGGGGTGTTATGCTTTGAGTTTTCTTAAGTTTTTGTTGTGTTTGCGTTCAGATTTTCTGTGTGGAGATTTTTTCCCTTTGTAGGCTTGTATCTAAGGAGGTGGTGGTACTCCGTCAGTATCCTACTCCGAGGTGGTGTCGTATCTTCATTTTAACCTTTACTTAACCCCTCTCATCCCCCTCTCCTCCTTCGTCGCGTCCAAGCACCCATCCTCCCTTCCCCAACAACATAACCTTGCTGTCCAGCTTCTCAGACTTCCTCTCGGCACCTAGTCCTTCCCAAGTCCAGCTTCACAGACTTCTTACCAGCACTCAACCGGCCCTTCGTTTGGCATTACTAAACACGTCACCCCAAGCTTCAACCGGTCCGTTCCTGCTGTCCAGCATTGTTGTCTCTTTCCTCAGTCTTCGTCCCAGCTCCAAACACCGTTGTTATGCAACAAAACCTGCTGCCCAACCCTCCATCATTGTTGTCTCTGTAGTTCTGCACCTTCCCTTCTCTACCACCAGAATTCCTTAGCTACCACTGCCCTTGCCAACCATCATGCCCACCTAGCCGAGCTCTACCTCCCTTGGAATACACTTTAGAGGTGTTTGCTTGTGTCGTTCATGGTTTGTGTTATTATTTTCTATTGTGCTGTGTTGTAACCTTCTCTCTGCATCAATAAAAATTTGCTGTGTGTATCCGCTATTTTTTTAACTAGCTCCGGTATCAACAGATTTTTTGTAATCTTCAACTCAAATGGTGAACCGACTTCAATTGGGCTAAACCTTGTGCTCTTTCTTTTTATTTGTTTTCAATGTAAAAAGCTATCGTTTCTTATGTATTATCGGTCATTTATCTTTTTTTTGTGGGAGCTTTATTTTATGTTATGATGATAATATCCCCTCTATCTATTACTGCGAGTCCTCTAGTACACAAAAATTAAAAAGAAGTGTTGTTGAAATATGTAATAAAGCAGAAGTATAAGTAGCAGAAGGTGCTTGAGTAGCTGGGAAGAAACAAAAGTAGAAGGCTCTGAATCTTATTTCCTGTAATTTGGACAATATTGCGGGTCATTGAGCACAACAATGATTTGTGATTAAATAAATCTAGAAGATTTTATAGCCAAAGTGTGAAAAAATGGTTTAAAAAAAAATGGTGTCGAGTGCAAGTATAACTTTAGCATTTGAATTACCAATTGAAAGCGCAACATCAGGAATGAGGAGATATTGTAGCTCGGAGTCAGCAAGAATAGCTCTGAGCTAGCAAAAGAAAGACACGGGGACACATTATATGGAGGAAGAGGTGGTAGAAGAGGACAAAGATAAAATTGCAGTTGATGAAGTGCTAAGAATATAATATTAGGTAACTTTTTTAATCCAGAAGATGGAAATGGAAGTAGATGTAAGAATCTGCAAACTAGCTTTATCATTCATTAGATTGAGTATTATTTTAAAACTTTGAGATGCTAACGACCACTAGAATATGTTGGCTATTTAAATCATTGAACCAAGAAAAAAAACTGAATTGCTTGAAAGTAACCATGTTATATACACCCAATTAAATTGGTTTTGGCTAATTGTTTTGAGGATATTATGAATTTTTGAGAGGCTTATGGAATAAGTATGAAACTTTACTTTACTATGAAGAAATGTTTAAAACATTATCACTTTCTTCGTCATCACTCATTCTGGGTGTTGCTTCAAGTGTTAATTTGATTCAAGTTATTTTGCTCAACTTCTAGCCTTATAACATTTGGTCTACTTGTTTTTTCTAGATCTTCTGCATCGCAACTATTTTCTGACCTTATTTGTGCTTTATTTATTCTCCACTGTACATCTAAAACGTAATCTAAATCTATTGTATGCTGCTACTTTTAGAACTGGTGCTAATCCCTGTGCCATTTATAAAGTTCTTTCTCCACTCATCAACCTTAATTTTATTATTTTTCGCTCCAACAGTCAAATTCATATAACATAATAGGCTTAATTATTTTGCAAAATTTGTTTTAGCACTGTATGATATTCTCTTATTACAAAGTACGTTTGTGTCATTTCTCCATTTGAATTTTCTAACTTGACTCAAGGTTGTGCACTTTCCTTAATCCCGTTGGTTTGGTTTTATTTATATTAAGGCATGAAAGGGATTAATTCCATTATTTTGATAATCTATGGAAAGTAGATTGAGTTGGCTAAATTGTTTATTAGTGTTAACTTTGAATAATTATATTGATCAAGCTAAAACTATTGATTTAAAGCTAAATTAAGGAGATAATAGATTATTCAAGTGGTACATTAATACTAGAGTCAACCCAAACCACCATAGGAACATCAAATATTATTACTGAAAACCAAATAGATGGTTACAATTACACACATTTGAAAGGGAAATTACAACAAATATGAAAGAGACTCACACTAAGGCTCGACCCATGGGTGGTGGAGGTTGGCTGTGTGGTTGGCGAGCGAAGGTAGGTGGGTGAAATGAGGTTGTAGGTGGAGTGGTGGGGTGAGATAGTAAATGTTGGAACGCTCAAGGGACAACAGGAAAACAGCAAGTTTACTGTTTTTCGGATGACGACACCAAAGAAGCGATGCGGGGGAATGTAGGGCAGCAAGGGGCGGCTGTCTGGGACGGGGGCAGCGAGCAAGAAGGGTTGGAATGGGAATGCTGCAGTGAAAACAACAAAAGCTGTTGTTCTGGGGGCAGTGACAACAGGGAAGATTGATGTGGAGTGCTGGGGTGCGAAGGAGGAAGGATAAATCACCACATTGGGAATGAGATACAGTCGGAGCAACACCCAACCCTTGGAGACAACCCTCAAAGGGAAAAAAAATAGATGACGACAACTGTCCTGACATAGATTTATGCCAAAATCTAATCTAAAACACAAGAAATAATGTCTAAATTGTCTTAAGATAAAGAGTAGGAGGTCCCACTCCAAATAAGTGGGAAATCCACATAAAGGAATGGTTGATCGACCCCTCTTGGATTGGTCCATACTGCTCTCACTTGTGGGAGTTTGTGGCACTAAAGCAACACTGTAGCAATGGTTGCAAAATGTGTCTTTAGGTCCCTCCCGTGTCATACATTTAAGTCATTGAATGTGCCTTGGATTGGTCCATGCTGCCCTCACTCGTGGGAGTTTGCGTCACTAAAGCAGCACTGTAGCAATGGTCGCAAAATGTGTCCCTTGGTCCCTCCTGTGTCATACATTTAAGTCATCAAATACATGCATCGTTCTTATGCCAAATTCATATGTGAAATAATGAAAATCTGCATTTAAAGTATGGTTGGGTCACGGATCAAATTGAAGCCTAACTATATGTTCGTTACTTATATACTCGGGGGGATTCTCAATTTAGATTTATAGTGGTGTAGATTGATTTTATGGCTGTAATGGGATTTCTGAGACTTGAACTGAATTCCAATACAATAAGTTTGTTTAAGAAGAGCAAAATACTAACTATTTTCTATAATGAACTAGCTAAGAATAGCATTTTGTTTTTTTTTTAATTGTTCATGGAAGAAATGCTTAGGTGGATGAGGGGCTTTACACTTAGAGACAAAATGCAAAATGAGTATATCCGTGAAAGGGTTGGAGTACCTCCAGTGACAGAGAAGATTAGAGAGAGTCGCCTTTGATGGTTTGATCACATTAAATCTGATGACCCAGTTAGGAGAGTGGATGTTTTAAATATAATTTATGTTAAGATAGGTAGAAGTAGATCTAAAAACACTTGGGCAAGTTGTATACAAATGATCTTAATTTATTAGAATTAAATGAAAATATGACAATGGGATAGCGGAGAAAAAGGATTTATGTAGCCATCCCCACGTAGTGGAATAAATGCCTGTTGTTGTTGTCATCTTCATCGTAGGTCAGCTAGTTGCAGCAGAACTTGAATTCATAAATTACAGAAGCTATGTATTAGAGAAAGCGTACATAAAAATTCATTGAGATGTGTAATATATTGATTGCGTTGGTTTATCTAAAGTAATGTAAATAGATGAGATTGGACAGCCTACAATTATGTCAATGAGCTCTTAATATAAATGACTGGCAAAGGGCTTTTAATCTAATCTGAAGTCATGCTGAAACTGCTGCAGATTTTGTAGTAATTGTGTTAATTTCTTCTGGATATCATCACTGATCCACCTTTTTAATGCCATTAGCCTTTCCTTCCAGTTCATTAACAAAATCCTACTTGGTTTTAGGTATTTGACATGGTTAAATATTTTCTCTTTTGCTTTTTGTTTGTTTTTCATGATTGATTAGAAAAATTGTTATGGAAATTTAATCATACATGTTAGGAATGGTTCATTAGGAAGATTTTAGAATAACTAGTTATTTATTTGCTTATCTGTTTGTTGAACCTTCTCAACTTGTTTGAGATACAGAAAGTGGTAAGGTGTGAAGGGGCCACACATACTTTTTTAACTGAATTAAGTAGCATTATGAACGACTTTTTGCTATGATTTTAAGATTTGAACTTCTAATGCCAAGGCGACTTAACATTAAGCTTTCATCATTTTGAATGATTACTTGTAATGATTTTAAAGTTTGAAACAGTTATGCCAAGGTATTAAGCATTAAAATCACTGGTCTTGCTTCATTTTCTTAAGAATATCGCTGAAAATGTCCTAAATTATTTTTTGAAGCTTTCAAGTTTGTAAAAACTATGTTTTTCCTTTTGTCCGTTCTTTTAAGGCAAGCAATTTTCTTAAAGTTTGACTCAAGTTTAATTTGAGTAGACTTCAGTGGTAGTAAAATTCTATTTCGTATTTGCAGTTTCATCAGGCTCTTGTCATTTAAAACAACCAGATGTAGCCGCCCTATCACTTATCGATTTACAGGAAGTTGATAGCCCCGAGAGGTCTACACTAGATAGAAATGTGGTTTCTACTGAAGAAAAATATGAGTTGGATGATGTTAAGGCTTGCTCAAGAAGCTATCATGAACATACTAAAATATGCAATTGTGATTGTGGACCTGAAAGTCTTGTCCGAGGTCTGGTAATGGGAACTTCCGCGATCCTTGCAGCTTCAGCTTATGATGAAGACTCTGAGCTACATTCTTCTGTATGTTTCATTGTGGTGTTAACTTAGGAAATAGACAAACTACATCTCTGCATTCAGTTCATCGTGGAGATTTTGCAGGAAGAACCTGTAAATATGATGTCAGATGAAGAAGAAAGCTGCACATCGGCATCTGAAACTTCATCAATTAGTGCGGATTTTCCTGAGAGTGATGGTGAGCAGTTGTTTTTTTTTTTTTTTGTTTTAATGAAATCTTTGTGCTTCATTAATCACAATTCTGCCTTTTTAGGTTATCCAGAATGCAAAGCTTTGGAACTCTGCCATTCTGCTTGTGGACAGAGGGTTAGCAAACATTTCCTTATCAAGAACAACCATGGATGCCAAGTTTAGTTAATTTGGTTGTTTAATGACATTCTGTTAATGTTTTGAACTATAATTTTGTTAATGCCTACAAGAAAAGTTGAATACTTTATTCCTTAAATGGGACAACAACTACTTTTCTTTTTAAATTGGTTGCTCCTAAAAATTTTATGGCATATTGTTTCTTGCTTTTCAATTGTCTTCTAATTCTTATGTTTTGCTGTACCCCTTTTTTTCTCTCTTTACGGAGGGTTTTAAAATTTGTTAACTGAGCAGCTTGCTACAAGTAATGTGTTTATAGATGGCTTTAATCTTGTAGAAGTTAGCTTAATTGAGTAGGTTTCGATAGCATAAGATCAAAGGGAAAGAGCCTTGAAATCCACTGGCCTTGTTAATTTACCATGTTCAATATGGGTGATAAATAGGGCAAATGATGACCTTGGGATCAAGTAAATGGTAAAGTGGATATCACTAATTTTTAGCTCATCAGCTAGGTCATAAGGTTGTAGTTTCCTAAATTCAAAGAGCAAATAACTAACATCCTTGGGTGCTGATACGTTTTCAACATCATCTTGGTTTAATGCTACTGCTAGTAAGATGTAAATCATCCCTCTAGGTTTACTTTTCTTCTTAAAAACTTCCTCTTTGAATATTTAAGGGATTTTGCTGTTCATTTTTTAACTTTTGATGTGAAAATGTGTTTAAATTTATTGGATTTTGAAACAATCTGTCTAGCATTGATTTGAATGCGTAAGCATTGGTCTATTTGAAGTGAGTCACATCAAATCACACAACGTAGGTCAACTCAGGATGAAATACTCGAAATGCATTGACAGGGCCAATTTTTTTTTATGTGTGCAACAAGTTGAACAGGGAACAAAAACCTTTTGAGTCACAAAAATGTTTAGTTTTATTTGTCCTGGCTAATCTGTAAGGTAATAGATGTGGTGCAACTTTTGTTTTGATTTGTTCAAGGGCTAATTTTGTAGTTACATTCATTCAATTTCAACTGGCGAAGATAAACTTGTTTATTTTTCATAATGTTTAAATTTGGTTTGAAAATTTAAAGCTCTTTTCAATTCCAGCTCAATTGTAGGACCGACAATTATACAACTAATGATATTCAGGAATTTATAATCAAAGCATTCATATGATTATTCATTTCTTTGCATTCTTTGTTATCTTCTTCCTCGACATTAATATGCAAGTTTCTGCTAGAAATTCACAAATAGTGTTCTCTTTAGTAAAACTTAAACAAATGTTAATGGTAATTTTGAATCTTGATTGGGTAACCAATGCTTTACTTATTGATTCTTTGTTGTTAATGGTGTTATTAACTTTTTGGATGACTGCTTTCGGTCGCTTATTTGATTGAAATTGATGTGTCATTAATAGAATTTATCGTCCGACACAAAGGTCGATGCATTTTTTGTTAAAAAAAAATATTTCAAATTCAAATTTTGGATCATCGAGCCTCGAATTTAATAAGTTTATAGTCAAACTAAGCATCTCGAGTAGACAAACCCGATGATGATAAAAGTGCTCTAATTCGTATCTAAATGAGCCCAAATCAAACACTTGAAGTGTTTTTGAATACTTTGATGCATCAATTGAAAGAGAAAATGATCTTTAAATATGATATACTTATAGTCAAGTTGAGCGTCTCAACGAGAGGAATCCAAGAGCCCAATATCTTGTAATTCCAAAATCATTAAGGCAGTTAAATATTGAAAAAATTTCTAGTGATCAAGGAAATTAATGTGGATCATCCAATAGTGTTTTGGGAGGTTGACCAAATTTACCAAAATGCACCTCTAAAAA
>NEWO01000015.1:3775502-3793509 GCA_003013225.1 Phalaenopsis aphrodite
TGTTATCGGTCATTGGAGTTCGCCTCCTACCACCAAAGGTCGCCTCCGACCATCACCACTAATTGTTACAACCAAGTAAGACCATTATAGCAACCAACTACTGTTATTGTAGCAACCATTGCAGTTGTTATAGCCCAATTATGGTTGTTGTAGCCAAACTGATATTATAAAACTTTGAAGTTCCGTTCTTGTAATCTCATGTTTCCTAATTTAGGTGAAGAGTCAGCCTCCGTACGTCTAATTTTCTAGTGGATTGTCTAGACTATTATTTTTTAACTTTCTAGGTTTTTCTACATAAAAAATCTGGCTATCTCTTGCATCCCTTTCTGTATGCGCGTTGAAAAGTTATATCGAGCTAAGACATAAAATTACTCTATTGTCGCGAATTTTCTAACGTGCATCAGAAATGAAAATTTTTTAATGTATGAATAGTTTTTTTTGGCTGTAAGAATTTATTTTTGTTTTTCGATATCTATTAGCCTATTTGAATGGGCTCTTTGAGTGAGTTAACATGATGGGAAGTCTAACTCTCTTTAGATTTCGTCTTAATTCACTCATCTTTAAAAACGATAGTTTTTGGATACTCCTTTATTTTATAGCGCAATAACAATGCTTCAAATTTATTACTGTACTCCTCCCATCATAATTGTAGTTCATTGTTTGAGCAAACTAAATTCTGAGAAATATTTTTCTTTCAGCAACATTTTCATTTCAGCCCATGTTGTGGTAAACTTTAATCTCAAGCATTTCTTCTGTCATCTTTCACCTAAGAAATACATTTTTGCTTGGCTAATAAATTTTAGTTTGACAAATCTTACTTGTTTTCCGTACTTAAAGTGCCAATCAAAGTTATCTAGATCGCTTATTCAATCTGAGAAGGCTTTAGGATCTTTCCTCCCAGTGTAAGTTGTGGCGTCCATTGTAACCTTCCTAGTATATTTTCATTGATCTCATAAGGTTGTCCTTGATTGTTCTCATAATTTGCATTGACATATTCCCTATGTTATCTATGTTGATTATGCCTCTTATTGTGAGTTTAATGCCTCCTAACAATGTTATGAATATGTTCTTCATTTAGGTTAGATTTGTTATGTGATTCATGTGGGTGTAATTGATCTTATTTGATCATTTTCTAATGTCTTAAGTTACTCATTAATTCAATGTATAATTAGGCTTAATTGATCTTATTGTTAAATAATACCTTTAATATTTTGGTAAAATATCTTGAACATTTTTTTGGTGATATGTTAATTTATCCTAAGAATT
This sequence comes from Phalaenopsis aphrodite, assembly GCA_003013225.1. Lineage (NCBI taxonomy): Eukaryota > Viridiplantae > Streptophyta > Magnoliopsida > Asparagales > Orchidaceae > Phalaenopsis > Phalaenopsis aphrodite. The sequence goes on from NEWO01000015.1 coordinate 3,776,769, forward strand.
TGCCGAACTTTTAAGTGACATGTTCACATCAACCTAGGTTCTAATACTAATTTAATATAGGACAAAGATTGGTTTAGGGTTCCTAGTACTAACTAGGATGACATGCTAAAATGAAAAAAAGCACAAATTGTAGGTTACTAATTCATAATTTAGCTATCATTTGTTGCTTTTAAATAAGGAGATTGGATATGCTTTATTCATTTTACAAAATAATTTAACAACCCCCATAATCTAGAAGTCCACCAAAAAAAATAAAAAAAATCAATTGTGGATAATAAAATTTAACAACCAATAAAACATCTGCTTAAGAAAGAAAACTTAATGCTGATTTTTTTAATAAAACTTCAGTTATCTTGTGTAACTTCTAAACAATTTAAAAGACAAGAATAAGAACAGAATTAGGCTTACCACCATATAATGAGTCTCATTTCAAAATATATTGATAGAACTAATGTAAATTTTCACTTTTTTATGCTTTTGACGCTAGTAGGCTTTTGAAAATTTTCTTCATCTCTCTCTAGCTCTCTTGAGGTTCATTCTCGACAACTCAACCAACTACAACAAAATTTCCTACAAGGCAACAAATCTCCCCTCAAAATATATTCATTGAACAGATGTAAATTGTCACTTTTTTATGTTTTTGGTGCAAGTATACTTTCAATATTTTCCCAATCTATTTCTAGCTCTCTTAAGGTTCATTTTCGACAACCTCGACCCCTTGCTCAATATAAACATATTGTCAGATTTGATTGGGTTTTCACTCACTGTCTGGCCTTTTGATCTTATTCTAGTGGATCAAAAGTCTATGAGACAGGCTATTTTGATTTATCCTTTGTTGCTAGACTTAGCTTCGTTAAAACCACTTTATATGTTTTCATCAATCAAGGATAGATAATAATACAAATGGATGTGAGTAAGGCCTTCCTCTGCGGTATTCTTATTGAGGTAGCTTATGTGAATAAAACTCTTGGGCATGTTCCTTATGAGGATAATCACATAAGTCTATTCAAAAGGTTATATATGGGCTTAAGTAGAGGTCACAAGCTTGGTTTGGAAGTTGTGTAAAGTTCTTGCCGAGATTGGTCTTTGCAGTGGCACCATGGACCATTCCTTTTCTTCATCAAGGGACTCTGATATACTGATTTGTTACGTTGATGATATCTTAGTTTTTTAAGAGAGTTGAAAAAGGCATCTCCAAGTAAAGAAAATTTGAAAAGTGATTGTCACCAAAGAGCTTGGTCGCCCAAAGTACTTTCTTGTAGTTTAATTTGCGTATGACAAAAATGATTTTGTTGTTTAATTTGTGTATGACAAAAATGCTGTATTGGCTGGTATCCTTGGCTAGAAACCTATTGATACCCTTGAGGACTCATATTATTTTTCGCACTGAAGAGCTCCTTGACGATTCATCTTAGTTTTGAAGATTTGTTGAAAAATAGAATATTTTGGATGTTGTATGATGCATTATTAGCTATTAAAACTCTTTTGGAAAAGGGTTGCAAAATTTTAAGGTTGAGCAGATGAATGTGAAAGCTTTTTTAGTTGATAATTATGTTAGTTTAGTTGAAAACATGATATCAAACTCCATATATTGTATTTTTTGGTGGTAAGTTGGTCACCTGGAAAGAATTAAACTTTTGTGATCATTTTCAATGCTATGGCTGGATCAGTGATATGCACACTTTGTATATGAATTGATATGGGTAAAGACTCTTTTAGAAAAAAAATGGTTTTTAATTACCAAAGCTAGGATTCTGTATTATGACAATCATGCTATATTGCTAGCAAACCTTTATTTTTTGGAACAATTAAACATTTGTTAGCAGCCCTTTATTCCATGGAATAATCGACCATATTGATGTTGATCGTTATTTCATCCAGTATTTGTGCTTTTCAAGAAGATTGTCAATTGTGTGTCTAAGACAACTGATATTTTTACAAAAATTATTTTTCCTCTTACTTTATTTCTTTTTTTATGAACAAGTTGGAGCTAACTAATATGTATGTTCCTATTTGAGAGTGATTTTATTAAATTTGAAGGTTCTATATATTTTTGGAAAGTGGTGCTTGCTATTTTGGTGTAAACTAAAATATTGCATTTATACCTGTTTATAAACTGGTCTGATCACTAGTTAATAAGGCAGTACAATTTAATCCTCTAACATCTATCAATAGTAGGCTATAACACCTCTGCATCTTTGACTTCTCTTTTTATTCAGACTTCCTTCAATATATTATATCTCTGAATTGATAGGTTTTGATGGTGCATTCTCTTATCCATCATTCAAGTTTGGCGATTGGCTACGGTGATAGATTTATCATTATGAGTAGTAATATTTTTGAGGCAAGGTTGGAGAAGGATAGTGGAAACTAGAGAAGTCAAAGATGTGAAACTTGTTAGAATGGAAAGCAAGCAGAAGAATGAGTAGTGCTAAATGACGCCAAACTTAATATTTTTTTATTAATGGATGACATAGAGGATTATAACATTAACCTTTCTAGTAGTTTTAAGCATTATGGGTTTTTTCTAAATGTATATCTGGATACCGAGGTTTTTATAGTGTTTATTGTGTGTTATGAAGGTTGTGCTATGTTAAATGTATCATTTCAAGGAATGGTCTATCTCTTATAATTTTGAAGTGATTTGTTCCTCACGATGGATTCATTCTTTCAATATTCTTTTGTTCCTTAAATTGTCTTGGTCATTTGATGGCGTTTGTAGTGTTATTACTGCGTTACAATGGTCTATAATATATCAAATACACAATTTCAAATGACAGTCTGTTTTTGTAAGGTGCATTTACACACAGAGCACACAGTTCTTATGTATTTACATATCATATTTACACACATCACATAAAAAGTAGCACTATCACCACTTTTAAAATTCAAATACACCTTTTATTTAGTAGGTTTAAAGCATCAAAGTGTTGTGTGTATAAATATAAAAGTTTAGTTGTGAGATATATAAATACATAAGAATTGTCTGCTACTTATGTAAATTTGTCTTTTTTTATTATTTTAAAGGTTACTTGCTTATCATTGTGGATTCCTACTTTCCATGTTCTCCTGTTTCGTAAATTACCATGCTCATTTCTGTTAGGTCTTCATTTGCTTTAAAGTTTGTTATATTAAATTACTATAATTTTTCCAGTAAACTTTACTTGCCCATTTTGTCTTGTATTGATATTTGTTACTGGCCTTGCACGTATTTAAAGGTTTTTGCTAATTGCAGAATTGTATTTGAGGGAGAGACTGCAATATTTTTTTTTATCATGTCAAAGGTTTCCCAAGACTAGCATCTATGTTTACTTCTGTCTGCTTTCAAGTTGATTTTGACCTGCAGTTATGCTATGATTTCTTAAGGGCATGTTTTTCATGATAACATTGCTATCAGCTTGATTTGTTAGTTTGATACTTATTTTCTTGGTTTGCAGGATGACAACAAAAATACAGTCGTTGTTTTCCCTGATTATGTTAATTACAGGGGCACACTATTTCTTGAATCTCAGTTAACTTTCTGTTCTGACTGCATTAAAATTGAGTGTTCTGATGCAAGCAGAAATGATGAAAAGCTTAATTTAGTGTGTGACATTGCAGATATCATCCGGATTGCCTGTCAGTGGAGTAGAAGTGTGGGTCATACTGTTGCATCTTTTAAATTTATTTATTTTTAAAGTGTTTAGACACTCATGATTTTATTAGTTGGATTTTCTCCTTTCAGGTTGATGCTCTATTGTTTATGTTTTGGATTAAAACAAATGCTAGCCATGGTATTCACTAAACTAGTTTTACCACTCATGTTTTTTTTTTTCTCAATTTATGAATCCTTGACTGTTGTCCCCCCTGAATTTTTTCTCAATGGTAATTTCACATATTCTTCTGAAGCGCTTAAATCTAGACTGTGTGATTTTAATCCTTTATAAATTCTTTCCAAGCTATTCTGCCGATCAGCTTAGAAAAAGTCTATGTAGTTTTTAGGAGAGGAGAAATAATTATTCCTCTTCCAATTTTATAGGAAATACTTACAAGATAAATAACGGAGAAGCCTGCCGTATTAGGAAAGCCACAAAATCCCCATGCTAAAAATCGGAAATAAAAATTCTAACTTACCAATAATAACAATCTTTAAGAGTAGGAAATACTAAAAAAAAGGAAGATGCTAAGTAAACTTCCAAAAATTTTAACGTCCCCTCCTATTTATTCCACAATCAATCTTCTCTTTTACAAAGTGCTTGTCAATTTTCACATGCTTTGTTTGATCATGTTGCACTGAATTTTCTGCAATTCTTATGACCGCTTTATTTTCATTGATATTGGAGTTAACTCACACAACAATAGGAAAGTAAATGTTATTACTTAAATTTAAATAGGAAGTTATATACAACCAACTGAAATATGAGATAACAACAAACACGACACACTTAACTACTGTTAGGGCTAGTTCAAGGGGAGTTGGAGGTGGTTGTTGAGGGTTGGGAAGGTGAGGAGGTGATAGACTGAGGTGGTTGGGTAGCAGAAAACAGTAAGACAATAGTTTTCTGGGTTATAGAAGGGAAGTTCACAACAAAATTTGACGTCACATGACTGTGCTGGAGGCAGGGAAGTGGTTTGGAATGGCTGGAACAGCAGCCAAGGCTGCAGAGGGGCATTTATGGTGGCTGGAAAGGCAGTGAGGCAACAAGGGAAATGGATACGAGGAATTGGAGCAACAACCAAGTGGCAGGGAAGGCAACTAGCATGCATAAACTGCAGAAAACAACAAAAAGATATTGTTTCGGGCTCCTGCACTAGCGAAGAGGCAGCCGGGTGCTATTTGGGAGGATGCGAAAGGGGATAGGGGAAGAAAATCACCACTTAGAGAGAGAGAGATACAACCGGAGAACCACTCAATCCCTCAGATACAACCCTCGAAGAAAGAAAACGAACGTCGGCTATCCTACAAATGCCAAACTTGACTTTCAAGCCCTAATACAATGCATATATAGGAAATCAATAAAAATAAATGAAAGATAATAAGAAAGAAAGCATAAAAAGAAGGAAAACGAATCTTTTGTACCCTCTATCGTCTTCCTTGATTGCACAGGAGTCGCAACTCGCATCCCACGTATGAAGTAGGATCAATCTTGTGTCAATCACAATTGATTTTCATTGGTATGTTTATAATGATCCACATCTCTTCAAGAATTCTCTTCAATCATAATATTTTGCATGCTCAATTAGCCATGGTCCTATATTTTGCCTTTGCACTACTCGTCGCAGCCACATTATTTTTCTCACTTCTCCATATAACTATATTTCCCCAAACATTTGTACAATATTTGGAAGTTGATAATCTTGTCAATAACCGAGTTTACCTAATCCACATTAGTGTATGCCCATGTTATGTTCTGCGATCTTCTAAAAGAGTACGCCCTTGCTTGGTGTACCTTTTAGGTATCCGAGAATCCTATTAACCACTTCAATATGTTTCCTCATAGGGAGAATGCATAAATTATCTTGTTACGCTCAAAGCAAAGTCGATATCTGGAGGTGTATGTGATAAGTTTATCAATCTTTTCACAAATGTTTTATAATCTGTTGTATTTACTGGGTCACAATTTTTCCCATCTCCCAGTTTTTGATTGGGAACAAATTGAGTGTCAGCAGTCCTACACCCACTCATCCCAATTTCTTTTAGAAGATCAAGAACAAACTTTTGTTTGGCAATAGCAATCCCTTTTTTCGATCTAGCAACCTCCATGCCAATAAAATACCTCAAAGGTCCTAAGTCCTTGGTCTCAAAAACAAATGATTGGTAAGTTTTCATCTAGTTCATGTCACATATGTCATTTCCCTTGAGAATAATATCTTCCACATATAAAATCAATATGACTATTTTCTCATCTTTTAAATGTTTGAAAAACATTGTATGATTTTCTTGCGCTTAATATACCTCTGATATTTAATAAACAATATAAATTTTTAAACAACGCTCTCGGTGACTATTTTAACCCATTTAATAATTTATTCTAATTTACACACATTTTTACCAAACTACTCACTAAATGATCGGGTTTCATCTATATGCACTTCTTTTTCTAAGTTCTTTTTGAGAAAGACACTTCTTGTATTCAACTGTTATAGGGGCTAGTCACGATAGCTGAAGTGACAGAAGAACTCTTATAGAATTTAGTTTTGTGAATGAGGTGAATGTTTCCAATTAACCAATGACATGTCTCAGTGAATCCTCTGACAACCAGCCAGGCCATCATAATTATACTTGATTGTAAATACCCATTTGCACTCGACAGTTGTCTTCCCTCTTGGTACGTGCCATTTTTTTCAAGAGCTATCTCCTCAAAGATAGGCTCCTTTCCCAGAGGAACTTTCATGGCATCCTGCAATGTATTAGAAATCTCCATATGAGGCTATTGTGAAGTAAAATATGAAAAATGGGTGAGAGATTTTCATATTAAACAATGAGACAATGGATATTGGGTGCAAGGCTTTTTTCCCTTTCAAGCAACAAAGGGAAGACTCAAAAGCATTATGGGTCATAAGGGAAGGTGGCAACCTCAATGGGTGTCAAAATTGTACTCAATTGATATGAATACTCTCAAAAGTACTTAATGGGCTTAGTCACTTGGCCCAGAAAACACTCAAGTAAATGGCCAACTTTGGTTATATAGGTTCAGCCATATTGTACATCCATGCCCTTCCTTGCGTAGCTCTACTCGTTCTTCCTCAGGTAGCATCGTTTTTCTTCTTTCATTCTTTTTTTTTCCTCTTATCAGGCACTTGCATATCTCTGTTTGGATGATGTGTCCCTGTTCTTAATAGTTCTAGCGCAGTATCGTAGGACACTAGTCAAAATATGCCAGCAATTCACATTAAGCCTTCATAAGATGCATCAAAGCGGTGGAAAGATGGAGCACAGAGGAACTCATGTAATGGGAGGCATCCCAAGATAAAAAGAGACATTCAACAAGAAGATAACATCCAAAAGTGCAAGAGTGTAACACAACGAAGATAGATGTCCTGGACTTAATTTTCTCAGTGATAAACTCCTCTAGGTCCGTTTCGTGGAGAACATGATTCTATGAAATGAAATTCTCTTGAAAACCCATTATTAAAAGATCTAATGTAGACTTTTGAGTTACTCAATTGTTCGAATACTTTTGTTTTTTCTTTTTGATGCTCATGTACTTTGCATGTAATATTTATGAGTGAAAGAGTAATCCTCTTTCTTTTACTGTAGACTTAGATCTGAATTGTTGAACCATTGTAAATCTCATCATCGTTGCTAATTGTGATGTAAGCTTTTCTCTCACATCTATTGGCTCGCCATTCACAATTGGTTATGAAGAAAGCTGAATCTTGAGTCATTTTTTGATTCTATCTTGAAATTGAATGATCATTCGTCTCCATTGTATGCTGTGTCTTATTGGTAAGGTAGTAGCAAATTTCTTTCACGCTTGACGTCGTTTATGGTAAACTAAATTCATTGTAAATTGAAATGAGCACATCCATGCCAATATTTGTTGATGCGTCGTCATGAGAATCATTTTCTTCAACCACATAACGTGTCAGGATGAAGAAGCTCATAAACATAGCCTGGACAAGCATTCTCTAACTTTCCCTACCTCCTTGTACCTTTTCTTTAATATTGTTTTATTTTTCAGCATACCCAAACGAGAATCAATGACATTAAAATTCAATCTACTTTTTATAAGCATGTATGCTGGGCTAAGTTTTCATTGAACTTCACATACATTTATTTGTTGTTCAAGGTCTTTTTTTTTTGTTAATTAATGTATCAATATGGTGATACAACATTTGTCAATTTGTTTTATTAGTTTTTAAACCAAATGAAATTTTATATGCCGTCATATTAATATTTCTACGGGCTTAAGTGATTTTGATTTTCCAAAATTTATTTTAGTAGGATATTTGGCTCAATTACTTGTCAAAATTCATTATTTTTTGTGCTTGATTTATGGTTAGGCCATTTTGAATTTCATAAAGTTTGGTTCAATGGTCTTGTTTTTAGGTTTGGAATTTATGTATATTTTGATGTTTAGGTGAAATTTATGTTTTCTATTTGTAAGATCATAGCCTATTCTTCAAAGTTTTTATTTTCTTATTCAATCAGTAAATTAAGCCATTCAATCATTACAGTAAAACTGCCTTTCATCTCATTACTTTTTTCCAACAAAAATAATTGTTTCGTTAAGTTTTCTTTATCTAGGCTTCTCCTTCTTGTAAGTTTGTTGAGGAAGAGAAAAACCTCAAGGACCAAAGAATCTTCCCATGAAGTTTACAAGAACTAATGTGGGAAGTGAGGATTAGAGGTTGCTGGATCTTGGCTCCAGTAAAACCCTTTCCATTTCACTTCTTGCAATGGCACATCTTTTGGACTTTGTAGTTTGTAAAAATTTAAGACCTTGTTGCACAAGATGAATTTAATCAGTTTCAGCAATATTACATTTATGTGGAAAATTTTGGGGCAGTTCCATGAATGAAGTGTTCTCTTCCTAATTTATTTCACTATTGGTACATATAACAGAAGACTTTATTTTGATTTGTGAGAAATACGTGGCACTTTGAATATAATAACTATTCGTTCTACAAACTACTCATGCTTGATGTGGTCATTAATCTGATGAATTAAATGCTAATCAGTTTTATAAAAAAAAACCATCTTCTTATCCTGTTTAAACATTGACGATTGAGAAATTAAATACCCCTGATTCTGCACGTTACTTTTCTATTTTTCTTTCTCTTCAGAAGATTATTATTTAGACACTCGTATTCGAACTGCTGATGTATGAATATTTGCTAAATGCCCTTATAGATGTTGAGAAGTTTATAGCATCTATAGCTGGTGAGTTCTGTGTGGATATAGAGAAGAAGATCCAGTTTTTGGCAGAAAGATACAAAGATATTTGGACTACTTTTCCTGAGTAAGCTTTGAAATTCAGGGCTTGAGCAGTTATATTTCTTTGTTTTATTGAACACTACAAACTAGCAATAATTGTGATTTTGGCAAATGTTATATAGTTTCCTCTTATTATTAAAGAAAAGTACGAGCACATCAATGTTTGTTTAGTATGCTTTTCATTAAATATCGTTCAAGGCCACATGATCAGCGTGAAACTCTTACTCTTTGTTTTCTTCTTTTAATTTATTTGCTTTATATAAATTTATGTATTTCAGTCTTTGTTTGAGATGCCTTTCTTGGGCAGTTAAAAGAAATAATTACACTTTAGGGCTTTTGTTTCATTACAGAATCTATATATCTTACATGGAAAATAGAACCATTTTTTATCTGTTAGTGCAATTTTTTTTTTTCATATTGTTAAATTTCACAATCTTATTAGCTTTTAGCACACTAGCTGCAAATGTTTTATAATGATTATGTTATCTCTAGAGTTGAGCTCTTGTGTGGTGGATGGATTAAAGTATCATTTAGTGCAGGATTACCATAAAAAAAGAACAATAAGACCTTTTCTGGTGTTCTGATTTATAGGCGGTCAAATAGCATTTGGCATGATTGTTATTGTGATTTTTTTGTGCTGTTTGGTGGCATAACGAGGGCACTTATGCGTTGAAGCTATGCTAAGTAGATGCTAGTGCACGACCAACTTCATCATAATAATTATCAATATTTATCTGCGTTGATCTTATAATGAATAATTATCTTCATTAATGTCTTTATTGATCTTAATATGTTGTGCGTATTTAATCATCCTGATCTTCATCTTCCTCATCATATTTGATTTTCTTATGCACCACATGCTTTCGTGATCATTGCCATTGTTTAATAGAAGCGGAAAAGCTAATGTGATGTATAATTATAATTGAGTCGAGAAGGCAAAAGTTAATGAGTAGAGGATGTTAGATAGCTTAGGGTTTCCGGCTCTAATATTTTTTTAACTTAATTATCATAGGACACGAGCAATTAATCCTAAACAATGTAAAGAAAAATGATTTCACCTAAACAAGGTAAAGAAAAATGATTTCAATCCAATGTTTATGTTTTTATTTACCAGAAACATATGACATAAATTAGGAATCACAAAAAAACATGCACATAATTTTAATCTTATGCAAAAGCTAAAAATTAGAACTACAGAAATTTCTTATTTTTTTTCTTTTGATTGTTCATATCAACTTATGCTGATTTTATTTTAGTAGATGTGGTTCTCTAAAATGCTTAAATTGTTCTGTTAATTTTTTTTAAAACAATTTCAATATTCTAGAATCAAGTGGTTATAACCTTTGAAAAATGCTCATCTTTGTTATCCATAAAAATTCTGAAAATATGCATGATTATCTCTTCCATTAAATATAGGATATTTGTTGCATAAATTTTTTTTGAAACTTTTTAGAATCATAATAGCTAAATTGGTCTCTATCTAAATTGCCTTCTTTTTGTTATTTTGTTAACTGGCCCTGGTGATATGTTTTACATTTGGCAGACATTTTACTATATTCGCAAGCTTTGATAACGGTCTATTGGAGGGCATGCTAATAAAATTTCTAAAGTTGATCTTACATTCTATGAATATTTAGATGCAAACAAATTATGCACCAAACATGCAATATTCCACGACACAAGCTATTGATTTTAAACAATTGTTTTCTTACCTAGGATGAAAAATAATATAATCCAATTCTTATGAATGATTTATGGTCTTATACTTAAGATTTATGACAATAAATTTAAAATTCAATTTTGACATGCACATTATCTTAATCAAATGCAAAAGGAGCCCTTTGTTTTATTAGTTTTCTCCTGATATCTACTTTTTTTTATGTGCTCAAGAATCGATTATCTTTTAGTGTCCCGTTGAGTTTGCTTGAGCAATTTATTTTCTTTAACATTGCTATTTGCGTTTGAATTTTCTTGATGTGCAATATTATATCACTGAAAAGTAGAGATTTTTTTTTTTTTTTTGCTGCAGTAATTATACCTTGGAGGATGACATGCTCAGGACTCAAGAATCTTTTTCAAAGCGGTATTTTAGCGAGTATGAAGTTATTGACACCATATTTGCTATTGTTTAAGTGTTACGTTTATTTCTGCTGAACTTTTTTTCTTTTGTATCTGTTTTTATTTTTATTTTTTTTGCATAATGCATTTATCGGACAGTTTTCAAGTCATTTTATATAGGCCATTCAGCCTCCTAGGGAGCCCTGCGTCACTCTCTCTCTTTCCGACGCACACATACAGTCATCCATCCATGCATGCATGCATGCATAACTACATATGTTTATTATTCTCCATCCCTGCTATCATGTTAACATTCTCTTTTTTCACATGTTTTAAGATTTTGTCATAAATAATCATAAGTTACTTTAGCATTCCCAAATCTATCCTTTGGTGACATTTTCAGATTGGGGCTCTATGCATACCGGACAATTCTTATGTGTTTACATATCTAACATGTAAATTTTTATATTTACATGCATGACACTTAAAAATTTAACATCTCACAAGAAATATTGCCATTGCCAACTTTTTAAAAGTGAAATGCACAGTTTCAGATATTATTATGACTTGAAAGTGTTAAAGAGTAAATTTCATACTATACGTATTAAATATCTAAATACATTAGAATTGCTTGGTATGTATGTAAATTTTCCGTTTAGTTGTAATATTTTTGGCATGGTGGCTTGCTTTAAAAGTTCTTTGGCACTGCCTTCGCTTTTTTTCGACATGTCTGCACATCCGCTGCATGTTCTTTTATATTCTTTTGGGTGTTTTTTTTTTGGGGATGCAGTGAAGGCGGAAAAACTATATTATTTGAGTGCTGTAGTGCATGTAATTTTGCCTTTACAGTAGTTTCTGATCAACTGTGAATGTTTCAGAATCATGGAGTCATTTACCGATGTAATATACCCCAAGGGAGATCCTGATGCTGTTTCTATAAGTAAAAGAGACATTGAGCTATTAAAGCCAGATACATTTATTAATGACACAATTATTGACTTCTACATCAAGTGAGTACTTTTTATGTGTGAATATAAGAAAGCTTTTTTTTTTTTTAAGATTTTGTTATATGTTTCTTATGCAAATTCATTTTTTTTTCCTAGTACCAATTTTAGTTTCATAAAGAGTTATGAATGAATTTATGCAGGTTTATTTTTTTATTGACGATGTTCAATGATAGCAAGCTTTTATCCCACTAAGTGAGGTCGACTACATGAATCTTTTTTCTCCATTTTGTCCTATTGAGTGACATATCTTCATTTAATTCTAATAAATTAAGATTATTTTTTTATACAATATGCCCTAGTCTTTTTAGCTTTACTTCTGCTTTTCTTAACATAAATCAAATCTAAAACATTTATTCTCCGAACCAAATCATCAGATGGTTGACATTTAATGTGATTAAACCATCTAAGACAATTCTCTTTAATCTTGTCCGCCACTGGGGCTACACTAATCATTTCACAGATAGATTTGTTTCTTATTTTATCTTTAAGTGTCAAGCCACTCATCCACCTAAGCTTTCTCATCTCAGCAATATTTAACTTTGTTTATGCTTCTCTTTTAAAGACCAACATTCTATGCGATAAAGCATTGTAGGTCTCTTCATCATCTTATAAAATTTTTCTTTCAGTCTAAGTGGTACTTTTCTAACACACAATAGGCTTGACACATTCCTCCACCTCAACCAACCAACTTGAATTCTACTTATAACATCTCCATCTATGTCACCATCACTTTGAACAATACACCCGAGATATCTAAAACGTTCACATCTTTTAATGATTTGATCACCCTCACCCATAGTTACAACTCTACCACTAGAGCTTTACATTCAATGTATTCACTTTTAGATCTACTCAAACGAAGGCCTTTAGACTCCACTGTAGACACCATAATTCCATGTTTTTCGTGAACTCTACACCAAGGTACATCCTCCCATAAAGTCCATTAAGAGCATCCATTACTAAAGCAAAAAAATATGGGCTTAATGTCGATTCTTGATGTAATCCGACTGAAATTGGAAAATGTTTGGTCAATCCTCCTTATGTTCATATCTTTAATGACTTGAATATAAGTCATATCAACACCTTTTTAATGAGGGAGGACGTTGAATTATAGAATATATGAATAAGTAGTTTTTTGTGAGAAAGAAAAAGGACACGGTGCATTTATTTCTTCTATTTGATTTGATTTGCAGATATGATAATTCGCCTTGGGATCTAATTGGAAAGTTAATTAAGCTATTCTAACATGTTTAAATGCAATTTCTTGTATTTTTCTATGAAAGGCTATGTTAGATAGGAATGCTCAACAATTTTTTTCACTTTTTAAGGCTTTTTAATTAAGATATAAGATACTACTGAAAAGTAAAATGTCTTACGAATGAAATTGATAAGCGATCAATAATAGATCATTTAGTTATAGCAATTGTAGAACTATCAGTAACTGACCGCCATTCACTTCATATCAGCAGGATACAGAGGGTGTTCTGCCATGGTCTTTGTCGAATTTGCATATTGAATTTTGTTCCAGTGTTGAGCAGTATGGGAGAGAATTTGATGGACTTTTTTTTTCTCTTGTTTTCTGGAGTTCTCAGAAAATTTGGTGGTAGTTAGGTAGCTGCAGACCTATATTCCTTGAGAGGTGCTTTTATTTTGTAAAAATGTAATGGGATGTATGTGTTTTATGTAAAGGCTTAATGGTTGTGTTATTGGATGCCATTTGTTTCTAGGGAATAAAAGAAAAATAAATGCCTTGTTTTTAAGAAAACTGAGTATGATAAATAAGAATATTGCAGAAATTTGAGAAGGGTGAGAGCTAAAGGATTTAAAGATAATATCAGAGGAAACTGAAGGGAGGCAATGAGGGAAGGTAAAAGAAGATGAAAAATTAAATTTTTAGCCATAAGGAGTTTATCCATCTCCTATGATACTTTGTAGATTATAGGAATTTAGATTTTGGAATTTATTTATTTAAATACAGTATTATCCATGTATTTTGAACTAATGTAATTTGTTCCTATATGGCTTTTTGTTGGGAAAGGTTTGCCGTGCTATCTGTTTAATTTCAAGCTCAGTTTTGTTTGGATCCATATTAGCTGACTGAATGGTGAAACTTTCGCTATTATGCACAGGAATGGATTTGGTAAGACATGTTGGATATACTCTTGCATACATCCAGAAAAACTAGCTTGATTTTTCATCAGTCTGCATAGTACTACGTAAGAAAACTGACATGGATTCATGACTTAATAGCTTTTTGAGAGGCAACCCCCATTTGAAGTCTGCTACTGGATTGATTTTAGTACCTTCAAATCTGCATATTTCATTATTAGGTCCTCAGCTACAGTGGGACCATGAATATCAGTCATTCAGTGCACCAATTGCAATGTTCTTCAATCTTCATTTTTCTTCCTCCATTTCTTTGTGAAGTTTTAGTATTATGTTAGTTTTTTTCATTTTTGAAATAAAAAGGCCAGTGATAATGGAAAAAATAAATGGAAAGTGGCATTCATACATTCTTATCAAATAATCCAGGAAATCTCTTGTAATACGCAGTAAACTGATCAAAAACTTGAAGTAGAATGTTGAAGCTAAGAGAAAAGCTCTGTCCTTCAAAGTAGGTAGAAATTCCGAGTTTCAAATGAGTTAAGCTAAATTTCGAAAGCTTGATTGCATGCATGTTTGGCATAGGATTGTTGTGGTATTGAAATTTTGGCGTTCACACAGTCCCTTCAATGCATGAGGGCTGACACTTGGCTAACATAATTCCCAAATCAAGGGAATCAAATTTGAGTAGCAAAAGGTGGCAAATAAGCATTGAACCTGAGTTCCTTTTGCTATAATCATATATTATGATGGAAGATGATGAAGAGCAAATGCAAAGTATAAAGCATTTATAAACATATTTTGCTTTTATTGACATAAAATAGTGAACAGAATATGTCATGGAGTTCAAGACTTCATGTTCTGATGCTGCGTATAACATCCATGCTATAAGGGCCGAATTATTAAATAATGAACAATTTCCACCTCATTGTCTGTTGTAATTTGACAGGAAAAAATGGAAAGCTACGGGTACACCCCTTTGGTCAATGGAATAAAAATCAAACCACAACCATAGTGGGGCACAACAAATAATTAATTTATCAATAATTATCTAGAAGTTCATAGAAAGAGTTTTAACAAAATATTGTAAGCATAATAAAGAAAAAAATAGAGAATATATATATGAGAACTTAAATATAACTTAAAGCATCAAATTTTAAACATAGAATTAGGGTCTGTTTGGGGCAGCTGCAGCTTATCTAGCTTCTGTTGATAAGCAGCTTATCCTGATAATTTGCTGATGAGCAGCTGATCTGGATAAGCTGTCTGACTGTTTGGTTTGCGCTTATGGAAAACAACTGATCCTGAAAAATTGATCATTCTGCCCCTGTTATGAATAAACTGTTTAGTTGTTTGGTTAGTGCGTTTTGTAAACAACTTATTTGCAAATTTTTTAAAATTAAATAAATAATATGTGCAGTAGAATTTGTTATTTTTTCAACAAAATTAAAGAAAAATGTTCAGACAAGAAAATACAAAAAAGTTGATTTATATTTATATAGCTAAAACATATTCGATCACATCAAATGAATATGTTACACGTACAAAAGTCAAATGCATCAGCACATACTGCTACAAAGTATAATAAGAGCTCATAAAAAAGAAAAAATAACATGTTAAAATGACATGTAAAAATATGATAATGTTAACTTTATAATGTAGCAGCATATCACGACCCATACCACCTGCATCTGACACTCCAGAATCCTAAGCAAATCTGTTCGACTGCGATATCGTAGAAAAGGAAGAACTCTAACCACATGCGACGTTTTCCCGTTGTGGTACTATTGAACTCCTAGCAGCTGTGTCCAATTGGGATATCGTAGAAATAGTTCCACTGTCGGCCCACCTGAAGAGTTTTCAGTCGTCCGGTCCTTGTCCCCACCGGGGCACCTGTAGAATTGCTGCACGTAGATATGTGTCTGTCATGATGTGAATAGCAATGACGGTAGCCCACATCGGCACATCATTTACCCTGACTTCCCGGAATATCTCGAGCTCATTATCCAACAATTATTATAAAAAGCGCAGATCATTAAAAAACTAGAGGAAATAAAAAAAAAAACTCAACTTACCGAAGTTTGCAAGTAATGTTTGAAATAGAGTTCTTTGGCCATCCAAGATGCTCCACTATTATATGAATTAAAGTAATAAATATAAAAAGCAAGGGGGCAATGTTTGATCTACTGGAAAGTAATGCGGTAAACAAACCTATCTCCCGAACAACTATATTGAAAAGAAATTAGGGAATGCCCTGAAATGTAAATTTTCTGTTTGAACAATTAATAGACATTGCCACAACTTTCAGGCCAAAAGATACATTTACGGTTTGTATGAATTTACATCCTTCACCATCCATAAATTGAATGCTTCAAGTGCTATGTATGTAAACATAATTAAGTGGAACCTGAGAGAAGTAGCATTGATTTTAAAATAAAATTACTGAATTGACATCTTTCACCATCCATAAATCCAAGCTTTTTTCTCAATAACATAATACCGCTTTTTTCTCCTTTGAATAAACTCACTATTTAAATGCTTCGAGTGTTATTTATGTAAACAATTTAATAATTTCCATGCATACCATGTGATTCTTATGTATTAACATATATAACACCTATATTTAAAAATTGAAATACACCTTAATGTAGAA
>NEWO01000015.1:3794536-3807676 GCA_003013225.1 Phalaenopsis aphrodite
ATACCACGTGATTCTTATGTATTAACATATCTAACACCTATACTTCATAAAATTCCATTCATTATAATTTATACCAAGTTCTAGAAGCAGAAATGATGGAAAAAAACATCATAGAAAAGTGCACCGAAAGTACCTTTTTATGTGCTTGTTGACCTCATTTTTGTGAGGCCTTTTCTTCTCTTGCTTAGAGCCCAGGATCTAGCTCTAGGAGTTCTTATTGATCGTCTTAGAAAACTAGAATTGAGACCCACCCTTTTAGAAATTCTAACAACTTCCTATTTTTCTTTGATGTCTAACATTTGTGGCACAAGACATCGTCTTATGAACAAACGGTTATGGGCTATTTTGTGAAGACTCAAGGAAAAAATTCCCAATAGGACTCCAAGCCTTAGGAAAACATTTGTCACGACTTTTTCGTCACATACACACACAAAATGCACAAAATTCAATGAATTGCACGAAATCGGACTTCAATTAAGCCTAAAGGACGGGCGTACATGTTTGCTTTACATTTTTCAGTATTTAATTTTCCTGTTTCTACCTGCTACTGTTCTTCCTGTATAGCATGTTATACTTATTCTGTTTCTACCTGCTGTTGTTCTTCCTGTATAGCATGTTATATTGTTTTCATAGCCTGTTATACCGCTTCCTCAGCATATTATACTACTCTTTATAGCACATTATGCTATTCTTTCAGCATGTTATATTGTCTTTTCTCTTTACTATACAGTGTATTGTTACTTTTCTTTCACACTGCATGCTTAGTTACTTTGATACACTATGTCTTAGTTTACGATAACCTAGTGGTTAGGAATATGTTCAAAACTAAAACTAAACCAGGAGGTGCTACTACGAGGAGTTTGGAGCGAACATCGTGGGCAGCGCGACGAGGAACAATTTCCAGGTGGATCTGCAACAACGAAACATCTTCACATCACATGAACATTTTCACAACACTATACACTTTCCTTAGTTTAAATAACAACCTATAGGATCACTCTTTAGGCCTTCTATACAACTCTGTTGTACAATTATAAGTTTAACGTTTTAGGATTCCGAGGTTACCGTAAGGTTCGGTGTAAATCCTCCTGTCTTTTAGGCTATTTGCACAGTCTGACGTTGTGTAAACATAAGTCCTAAATCTTAAATAATTTGCGGGATCGAAATATCAAATTAAATCATTTCAAAAGACATAAAGCCGAACAATAGGATAGTTGGGACATCTTAGGGGTTTCTCCTGGATCTGTAATATCCCCTACTTTTCTTTTCTTTGGATTCCTTAAATAATTGTTCATATTTTGAGTCATTCCCATTTGATTTTCCCCATGTCCAATCGTGAAAACTTAAACTTTGAAATCTTGAAAGCAAAACCACATGATCTTAATCGAGAGTTTTCTTAAGTGATTTCGATCATTTAAGATGTAATTAACTATAGGGGCTTGCCTCTATAGGGAACCAGGAACCCAGATAAAATAAACCCTATCTAATTTTTTTATGTTAGATAGGGGAACTTGTTGACCTTTTATAAAAATATTTCNATGGTGAGCAGTGTATGGATGCAATTTTCCTAATCAACTTCAATAAAACTTAAAATGATTATAAATGTATTCATAGATGAATGTTCAAGGAAACAAAACTACTAAATATAACATTATTCATAGATGAATATTCAAAGAAACAAAACTCTTAAATAATGATCATATTAGAAATTATGCCCCAACTAATAGAGGGATAGTTTTTTTGGATAATATTAGCCCCAACTAATAGATGAATTTAGAGATACCATAAAAAAGTGTACCGAAAGTATATATTTGTGCGGGATTTGGAAGAACAATTACATAAGACATTCAAATTAGAATTATGCAATCCACATAGTTTTAAGTTATCCAAATCATCAAGCCACCATGACACTATCCAACAAAAGAAAGTTTAATGAATAGCATAAAAGGTGGATTAATTCAGGAATCACATATTGCATTTGTTATGCGCTCCCTCAAAACAATCATTTCATCTGCACCTTCGCCAACTTGGGTGTTAAAATCTTCAGCATCCATTACTTCATCTTGTATGGACTGCCCAACTTGGAATTCAAATGCTTCTGGTGGTATATGCATGTCATCGACGTCAACTATATCGAAGTCAATATCAGAACGAGAGGGGTGCCTTCTAATGAAATTGTGGAGCATCATAGTCGCCACAACAATATGAACCTGTTTTTTAAAAGGATAGGTCGGCATATCACGAAGAATGACTCATTTCTTCTTTCATACTCCAAAAGTCCTTTCGATTACCCTGCACAAGGAATAGTGACGTTTGTTGAAAATCTCTTTCCTACCACGTGCGACAGCACTTGACCTCTCAAAATCAGGAATGTGATATTTTGTGTCTGCATATGACTTTAAATACCCTCTCTGTAAAGGATGACCGACATCCACCAAATAGTACTTACCTAGCATGATTTACATTAATCCCTTGAAGAAAAATCTAAAAAATGTTACCTTGAGGCGGATGTGGGAAGCATTGTCGGTTGTTATTCGTTGCAAAACTAAAACGTCGGTTGTCATGTGCACTTCTTCAAATGTGAAACACATGCTGAAGTCACATACAACCATCACATTTTATGTAGGTGAACCACACCGTCCAATGTACGCGACTTTTTCATCGCTTGAGAGTCGGGCATCGACGTGTGTACTGTCAATTGCCCCAATACAGT
Organism: Phalaenopsis aphrodite; assembly: GCA_003013225.1. NCBI lineage: Eukaryota > Viridiplantae > Streptophyta > Magnoliopsida > Asparagales > Orchidaceae > Phalaenopsis > Phalaenopsis aphrodite. The sequence goes on from NEWO01000015.1 coordinate 3,797,250, forward strand.
TCTGTATTATTTGTTAGTGATCTTTACGACAGAATGTAAATTAAATTATGAAATGAAAAGAACAATCTGAATAGGGTAACCTTGAAAAATGGCATGTAACGCGCATTGTTGGCTATTTTAGTTAGAGTTCTACTGAAAGTTAGATCTTCTGGCTTAATTATTTGTGAAGCTAGACTAATTAATGATCTTATACCAATAGAAAAATATCGACTTATTGTCTCTGGGGAATGTTGAAATCGCTCCATAGCTCCTCTTATTGATTCATTTTGAGATAAAATAAACAATGTAATTGTCAAAACTTCTCTTGTAGTCGTTCTGGCCGAACCTCTTAGGCCGTGATTCATTCGTAATTCGTTAAGAAGATACAAAAAAATTGGTACAGACATACGAAATATGTTACTGAATCTTATGGGATGACCAACAAACATCTCGCCCACCCATTTATCTCCAATGAATGACGAGGTCATTCGCGATGTTCGTACTATGTTTGAGCGGTAATACTCTAATAACAATATAAGAATTGCCGCACCCATTCTTCTGCGANATGGTGAGCAGTGTATGGATGCAATTTTCCTAATCAACTTCAATAAAACTTAAAATGATTATAAATGTATTCATAGATGAATGTTCAAGGAAACAAAACTACTAAATATAACATTATTCATAGATGAATATTCAAAGAAACAAAACTCTTAAATAATGATCATATTAGAAATTATGCCCCAACTAATAGAGGGATAGTTTTTTTGGATAATATTAGCCCCAACTAATAGATGAATTTAGAGATACCATAAAAAAGTGTACCGAAAGTATATATTTGTGCGGGATTTGGAAGAACAATTACATAAGACATTCAAATTAGAACTATGCAATCCACATAGTTTTAAGTTATCCAAATCATCAAGCCACCATGACACTCTATCCAACAAAAGAAAGCTTAATGAATAGCATAAAAAGGTGGATTAATTCAGGAATCACATATTGCATTTGTTATGCGCTCCCTCAAAACAATCATCTCATCTGCACCTTCGCCAACTTGGGTGTTAAAATCTTCAGCATCCATTACTTCATCTACTATGGACTGCCCAACTTGGAATTCAAATGCTTCTGGTGGTATATGCATGTCATCAACGTCAACTATATCGAAGTCAATTTCAGAACGAGAGGGGTGCCTTCTAATGAAATTGTGGAGCATCATCGTCGCCACAACAATATGAACCTGTTTTTTAAAAGGATATGTCGGCATATCACGAAGAATGACTCATTTCTTCTTTCATACTCCAAAAGTCCTTTCGATTACCCCGCGCAAGGAAGAGTGACGTTTGTTGAACATCTCTTTCCTACCACGTGCGACACCACTTGACCTCTCAAAATCAGGAATGTGATATTTTGTGTCTGCATATGACTTTAAATACCCTCTCTGTAAAGGATGACCGACATCCACTAAATAGTACTTACCTAACATGATTTACATTAATAGTAACCCTTGAAGAAAAATCTAAAAAAGTAATAAAAGGTAACACACCTTGAGGCGGATTTGGGAAGCATTGTCGGTTGTTATTCGTTGCAAAACTAAAACGTCGGTTGTCATGTGCACTTCCTTACCATCTGGTCATCACAAATATGAAACACATGTTGAAGTCACATACAACCATCACATTTTGTGTAGGTGAACCACACCGTCCAATGTACGCGACATTTTCGTCGCTTGAGAGTCGGGCATCGACGTGCGTACTGTCAATTGCCCCAATACAGTTCTGTATTATTTGTTAGTGATCTTTACGATAGAATGTAAATTAAATTATGAAATGAAAAGAACAATCTGAATAGGCTAACCTTGAAAAATGGCGTATAACGCACGTTATTGGCTATTTTAGTTGGAGTTCTACTGAAAGTTAGATCTTCTGGCTTAATTATTTGTGAAGCTAAACTAATTAGTGATCTTATACCAATAGAAAAGTATCGACTTATTGTCTCTGAGGAATGTTGAAATCGCTCCATAGCTCCTCTTATTGATTCATTTTGAGATAAAATAAGCAATGTAATTGTCAAAACTTCTCTGTAGTCGTTCTGGCCGAACCTACTAGGCCGTGATTCATTCGTAATTCGTTAAGAAGATACAAAAAAATTGGTACAGACATATGAAATATGTTACTGAATCTTATGGGATGACCAACAAATATCTCGCCCACCCATTTATCTCTAATGAATAACAAGGTCATTCGCGATGTTCGTACTATGTTTGAGCGGTAATACCCTAATAACAATATAAGAATTGCCGCACCCATTCTTCTGCGACATTCTCAGTATAATACTTGTCGCCGCCAATCCATCCTGTATGAATGTTTTATTAAGCATAAACAATTTCTTAAAGGTAAGAGAGAGATCAAACAAAAATGAAAAAAAAAAACTTGTTTTTAAAAATATACTACTCCAAAAAAGCAAAAAAAAAAATTGTGCATATCAAATATTTCACCAAAAACCTAAAGCAGAATACTTCAACCTAAATGTAAAGAAAAATACGTCTCCTAAAATCTGAAGCAAAATATCCATTACAATAAGCAAAATATCCATTACAATAAGCAAAATACACTAGAGACAACATATGAAAGATTTATTTATCAATTGAGAGATGCCGGAGCTCTGGGCGAAGCCTCTTGAAAATCTGCCTGCGGGTTGGGTCCTCGAGAACTCTAACACATTTCAAGTTGAATGAAGAATCAACAAGAACTTCTGGAATTTCTTCTAGACTAGTCATAAAACCATCAACAGTGGGATCATCCGACACTGATTCAATTGATACCGGAGCTTCAAATACAGTAATCAGTCTATCAATTGAGTNTGTTACCACATCACCGCCATCATCTCTCAATAATGATCCAAGGTCGAGCGAACAAAATATATTCTTTCAGAAAAGAAGCTGTAACAAAGATGTTCCAGGATTTGATTAAAAATCCCAAATTCAGATTACGAGAGCCAAAAAGGCCGGAAGAAGTCGACATGAAAGATCATCCCAACTACTGTCCTTACCATAGACTGCTCGGACATACTATAGAAAATTGTATCAGCTTCAAAGAATAGCTTGAAAAGAATTTCAAAAATGGAAGAATAATGATTTCGAAAGAATATTTGACAAATCCCGAAAGAGGAATGATTTCAGCTAATCCAGTTGCTCCATATGATTTCCACACAACTACACCAGTGCTCAGCAAAAGAGGTGATGCTCATCAAAAACCTTCAACTGACCTTAAAATTGTGAAAGGAAGATTGATCGAGGATTCATTGGAAAAGCTTCGAGCCGACATTACACGGTTGTCTGAAGAACGAAGAAAAGATATGGGTGATGAACCCTATGACCCGTCAGAATATGAGATAGAAGAGTTTGCAGAAACTAACGTTATTGAGGCCAGAGCCACCTTATCCTTGTGCGATGCTCCTTTGCCCACTGAGGAGAACGCCGTGGATGAGTTGAGAAGAGCCATTCAACAACGTGATGAACAGATCAACCAGATGAAGAAACAACCAGAAGAAACGACGAACGCTATAGCCACTATTCAAGGATAATCACAACCACCGCCGATGGTACCCCCAGGGGCAAGCCATTCAGAAAACGTCCAAATCGTCGATGGTAAAAATGAATTCACGTCGGTCAACGAAGATGATCAACCGAAGAAAGACTCAATTCATGATTCAATATCAGAAAAAAACATTAACCAAATGGTGGAACAACAGGTGAGAAAAGCTCTGACTCAATCAAAAGGAGAGAGATTGATTCTAAAGGGTAGGCCCTATCCTAAAGAATTTGATAATGTTCAATACCCTAATGGTTTTATACCACCGTTGTTCAAGACATTTGATGGAACGGGAAACCCCTGGCAGCATATTGCACACTTCCGAGTAAGTTGTGGTAACACGGGGGATAGTGATGCGTTGTTGTGTCGTCAATTTGTGAGCAGTATTTCGGGAATCGCTTTTGACTGGTACGTTGAACTACCCAATGGCTCAGTAAAAGCATTTGCAGAGTTAGAAGACCTCTTTGCTAAGCGGTTTGCTGGGGTTAGGCACCATATCACCGTCGGTGATCTTGTGGCCGAGCAACAGAAGCCAGCTGAAACATTGATGGACTACATTTTGCGATGGAGGAATTTGAGCATGAAATGTGAGCCACAACTCCAAGAATAACACGCAATCGAAATCCTTCTGAAGAACATTCATGGCCCAGTGAGCTTCTTACTCAAGGGATTTACCATTAAGACATTTGAAAAGCTGCTTAGAAAAGTTGGGAATCTTCATGAAGAAGCGAAACATATTGGGTTTTTTGAGAAGGTTGGAAAGCTAGAGCCCTTAATGATATTTGAAAAGAAATCTGGGACTGCAGCAGTGGTTGACAGGGGCAAGCAGCCGTTGCAAATTCAAGTGGAACAGTCTCGACAGATTTACCAACATCGTCGTCAGCATATTCAACAATCATCTCAGCAGAGACCTTACCAGATAGACAAAGGACGTGTTCCAATCATGAATACTTGATCAAATGAGATATATTCTTTTAAAGATGAAGCAACGAAAAAGATGTTCCGCAGTTTGATCAAGAATCCCGAGTTCAAGTTGCCCAAGCCAAAGAAGCCTGATGAGATCCACAAAAAAGGGCATCCGAGATATTGCCCGTACCACAGGTTCATTGGACACACCATAGAGGAGTGTTGCAGTTTCAAAGACTTGCTCGAGAAGAAGTTTGAGAATGGGGATGTAACGATCCCGAAAGAATATTTGAAAGGGGCCTGAAAGAGACCTGAAAGAGACCCTATCAATATGATTTTGGTCGATCTGTTTGTTCCAACCTATTCTTACGCAACTACCAATGAATGAAATGCCTCTTGGCTACTATTGTACTACTGTTGTTGAAAGAGATATTAATAGTATCAATGTTTGCTTGTCTCATCCCTCCTAATATGAATGCAATAAAAGAAAGTTTGTTGTTGTCCAAAAATGTTCAATACTTGAAAAGCTCGGCGTCCCAAAAGAAAATTTTTTTTTGGATATTTTTAATACGAATATGACTTCATGGGAGAATGAAATTAATGTCCTAATAACTGAGTCATCCACTTTAAGGAATTCGGACTGGGTCCTAAGCTGATTTCAGAATAAGATAGTGTGGTTGAAATACGAGTAATTGACTCGGGATATCATGAACCTTTTAATTTCATGTTATGTGACTGGGTCCTAGCTTTCAAATGAGTTATAATATCTCAGAATTTGTCTTAAGAAGTATTTAAGAATTATTAGTCAGGGGAATTTGGACATTCAAAATCTTTAACATACATTCCACCAGATATAGTAATTCTCAGAAAACAAACGGAGCAAAAAAAAAATGTGAGTCCCCTGAGAAGAAGCTTGAGGTGAGCATAAAATCAAAAATTGGTGTCTCAATTCAGNCTCTTCCAAGTTTGGCTCAATTCCGCAGGACTTAATTTTTTTTGCATTTGGAACTGCCTGCAATAAGAAGGGGGGGTGTGAGCATATTTGACAAAATAGAAGTGTAAATGTTAATTAATTGAGGAGTTTGCAGGGGTACTATTGTTACCTGTAAATTCTCGGTCCACCATTCCTCTGAAGCATCCACGGTGCGCTTGACAGGATCTCACCCCAATCCCGTCATTCCCCGTTTAAGTTCCTTTCATAACTTCCACTCCTTTAGCTGATCCAATTTGTTCTTGAATTTCAGTTTATCATAATCTCGCCCTGTCATTTCTTTAAATTTTTTGGAAATATTATGTCACGCTTCTTTATTAAAGTAGGTGGTAGGTCTATTTCCAAGTTCAATCTCCTTAATACATAAGTTGCAGAAAATGTATGTCACATCTTTGTCCCACATTGCAGATGAAGTCCCTTATTTGTTTTTTTTCATAATGCAACTAATGAAACATATAGATCAAATAGTACAATGACATTGACAATAAAATAAAGCATCAAGAGGAACAATTATTTTGTCAATTACAGCTCCAAATATAAATTCAAACGGAGAAAAATGAGTGTGAAAATTAAAAGTACAAACAAATAAAATAAAATAATTGGTAGTCAAATTAAAATTACAAAACCAAAAACTAAAAACTCTATGCTAATTTTATGCACCCTCATGAAGCACATAAGCGCAGGAATCACGTTTTACTGACAGATGCGATACAAATATTTGTTGGTAACAACAAGCCAGACTACAAAGCTTCTCATTTTGCAGTATTTAGAGCTTTCTCTAAAAACGTTTTACAAATTCACCAAGTAGATTGACTCTATCTAAAATGTATGGGATAAGAACTCCATAATACCACTTTCTTCTTTCATTCAAATTGAATGCAGCATTTGGAGTTAATAGAATGCGACATATTAACGAATATGCTACTCCACCAATATTTATCCATTCCATCAAGGAAATCAAAGCAATAGGACTAGAAAAAGGAGTAGTATAGCAATAAAAAGTAAATAGATCAAAACATTTCCATAAAGAGGTAAATCGAAAAAAAAAGAAAAGTATTGCAATAAGAAAAAAAACAAAAGCAAACAGATCAAGCCAACTTCCACAAAAAAAATATACAAAAGTATAACAATAATAAATAAACAAATTAAGCCAACTTCCAAAGAAAAAAATTAAAAAAACCAAAACAAAAATGAAGAACAAAAAGGATCGGATGAACAAGCAGCGAAAAGAAAGACATCCAGCGGTATTTTCACGGAAATATATAAATCGGAAAGCGACAGAGTATCGAGGAGGAAAAAAATGAGGTTATCAATGAATAGAAGGCGGAGGAGTTCTGCGAATCGAAGACAGAGGAGCGAACATCGAACAGAAGACGGAGGAGTGCTGCGCACGAGATCGAATGTCACGGAGGAGATGGAGGAATGCTGCCAAGGAGTGCTAAGCATGGGCTCATCCTTCATGGACGAGACGGAGGAGCACGGGATCACGGAGGATATGGAGGAGTTGCCGAGGAGTGCGCACGGGATCGAGCGTCACGGAGGAGATGGAGGAGTGTCGAGGAGTGTTGCACACGAGATCGACAGACGAGCCGTTGCGAAATTAGGGCAGAGGAGACGGGGGCATCATGGCTCTTTCGACAGTATTAAACGCGGATCGCGGGGTCCTACCCGCGATCCACGTACAATACAAAATTGTAAACTGAGTTTTAGCAAAAGTTGGCTGACTGCTTTTTCTAAACAGGTGATGGCGTTTTAAAAACACCACTGCTCTAAATAAGCTGTCCCAAACGCACCCTATCTCTTAGCAAATAATCATTACAAGTTGTTAAGTATAGTATTTTCCTTAATTAAGTTCAAGAAAATGTAATCATCATCTATCACAATTCTACATATAGTTATAAAATATTTGATATTCTAGTTAACCAAACAACAATAAAAAAGCAAATATTATAACTGAATTCCAATAGGCATTTACAACTAAAGACACTATAAATCAGAAAGTAAAACAAATGACAACACAAACTCGACTAGAGTTGGACTTGCGTTAGTGATGGTGGTTGACGATGGTTTGGAGTAGGGAAGGGTGATGGACGAGGTGATTGGCAAGCAACAAACCGAGAGGCAGTGGCTTCTGATGGTCAAAGCTGCAAGAAAGTAGCGGGAATCAATGCACGAGGGCTGTCTTGAGTGACAAAAACAGTAATGCGACCGGCAGGGGCAGCAATCAGCAAGGGGCATCCAGTTTTGGGTGCTAGCCGGAAGGTAGAATGGGATGGTGGAGGTTTTAGATGATGGCAGCAAGTGGAAAGGGGTAGGGCACATGTTTTGGAAAATGGAAGCAAGTTGGAAGGGATCAAACGCAGGTTTTGAAAGGGGATGTGGTGGCTGGGAAGGCCGGAAAAGGCAGGGACAACAAGTTGTTGTCCTAGATGGTGGCATCAAGCAGAACAACTAATGGTGGCGGTTGGAAGATAGAATAATGCATGAAGAACATCCAGAACAACTGTTTCCGGCAGTTCCAGTTGGGAAGGGGCGGCCGTGAGCGATGTGAGAAGGATTTGGAAGGTGATAAGGAAAATGATCGCCACTTGGAGACCAAGATACAACTGAAGCGTCATCTAGAATCCTAGGATACAACCCTCGAAGGAAATATGAGACTTCAGTGGCTATCCCAATACAAAACACACAAAAAAACTAATTCTAGCTCCTAAGAAAGCAACTATCTAATAATAGGATAACTAGGAGTAGTCCACAAGAACTGGTCGGCTCCTCAACAAGGAGAAAAGTTGGACCATTCAGTCGAGCAACAACAGTCGGTCGCTTCTTTGTTCGTGCGACTCCTGCGTAGGTAGCAGGGTGTGAACCAACATTATCATCCCTCTCATTCTGATTAACAGTATTCTTCATACCATTTCTCATGCTCCCACACTTAGAATCCATTAACTATACAAAAACAAATAAGTTCAAAGTAAATTTGGAACATGTGAATACTTCATATGAAAAAAATTGACTTAATAATAATAAATAACTTAAGAATATGCTTCATTGATTGAACCCCATACGATAAATCTTTGATACACATGAAAGCTTCAATAATGTTGTTTGTTAGCGCACTTCAATATTGTTTTAGAATTCTTTCACTATTATAAATTGTATTTTTTGGAACAATAATCAAAATTAGTTTGCAGAAATGTCACAAACCATTATAGACGTTCACGAAATCTGTATTGATTGCCTCCCCAATTATGTATGATATCTAACTCCATCTTTCTACCATTCTCGGCCTCACATAAGTTAGAATTTAAGCTCAGTATTTATTGGCATTCTATTTTCTTCATCGAAAGAATAAATGCTTTTTACAAAATAAATGAAGTTTGATGAACATCAGGTCATTGAAACAAATAAAATTTAATTAACTTAGAAAAAAATTATCATCTGGTTTTTTAATTTATTAGCCTAGAGTCTGTGTTTTTCTGGACTTTAAGTTTTCTTTGATGTTCATGATGATGAAATTTTTATGTTTCTTTTCTGAAGTTTCAATGCTTATGATCGAACTTCAGCGGCTTCGTCGATCTACATGCTATGCATCAGATTTTGACCTGAAAGCTTACCTGCATTAATTTTTGAGACTCGATTCTGACCCAAAATATCTTTGGGCCAATCTTAACTTAGGTTTTTCAGGGTTTTTGTCAAGTTGTGATGTCAGGTTAATTTTTTACACTTGTAGCATATGTAGAATATGGAAGTGAGGCGTGTGTTTGTCATGTGAGTTTGGAAGTGAGGTGATTGATCATCCCAGTGTCAAGTAACTTATAATAAAATGTGTTGGGAAGATGCGGACTGTTATGTACCTCCTACTTTGAAGTACCCTCTTATTTTCATCAATTTCCAAACATTAGAATTGATCCATTTCTGTAATTCACACTTCTCACTGCTAAAAGTGAAATTTAGAGAAGAGTTCTAATGAAAAAGTTGTGTTTGTTAGATAGGATATTTGCTCAAAAAAGCAAGACATTCTGCAGCTTCGTCGATCTACATGTTGTGCATCGAACTTTGACTTGAAAACTTACCTGCATTAATTTTTGAGACTCGATCCTGACACACTTTATTTGGGCCAATCTTAACTTAGATTTTTAAGGTTTTTGTCAAGTTTTCATGTTAGGTTAATTTTTTACACCTGTAGCATATGTAGAATATGAAAGTGAGGCGTGTGTGTGTCATGTGAGTTTGGAAGTGAGGTGATTGATCATGCCTAGTATCAAGTAACTTATAAAAAAATGTGTCAGGAAGATGCGAACTGTTATGTGCCTTCTATTTTGAAGTTTCCTCTTTTTTCCTTCATTTTCCAAACGTTAAAATTGATCCATTTCTGTAATTCACACTTCTTATTACTAGAAGTGGAATTTAGAGAAATGGTCTGATGAAAAAGTTGCGTTTGTTAGATAGGATGTTTGCTCAAGAAAGCAAGATATTGACCTAATATTTTTGCTTCTATTATTCTTTTGGTTGTCCTATTTTGTGGCTAGAGTTTGGGAGGGCAAGTGGGACTAATTTTCACCACCCATTTGAACTACTTTGAAGCATATGGATTTGTTGTTGAATGGCTAAATGATTTAAATCTCTTGTTAGTAAATAAGTTGGACACAGAGTAAGGATTGTATTATTGTTACAAATATTAGGTTTATTACAAGACTAATATCAATATAGCCCTGATGTACGTCCAACCCAAGGCTGAACCAAGTGCCCAAAAATTGATACACAATTTCCTTTTGTCACAGTTAATTGTTAAAGTTCGCTTTCATTTGTCCAAAGCAGCAAGGTTTCTAATACGAACATGAGCTAATATCAGCAGGGAACTTGCATTAGATAAGTGAAAAAACTCAAGATTGAGCTAGTTTGATTAAAATCAAAGCAAACAAACAAGATGCTAGAATGTTTTACAATTCGAGAGGTAGATC
>NEWO01000015.1:3808636-3820879 GCA_003013225.1 Phalaenopsis aphrodite
CTCCACACTTCTGTTGACCATCTCCGTATGGTCATCCGTCGGAGGATGATATGTTGTGCTATTCTTTAGGATTTTCCATTTAACCTGAACAATTCCTTCCAGAAGTGGTTGAGGAACATCTTGTCCTTTTCTGATACAATAGATTTCTGAATATCATGTAAATAAACCACTTCGTGGATAAATACCGTGGCGACAGAGACGACAGTGTAAGGGTGTCGTAATGGAAAAGTGTGCATGCTTGCTCAGACAATCCACTTCCACCAATTTCATTGTAAACCCTTTCGATCGTGACAATTTCTCTATAAAATTCATTGTCACTTGCTCCCAAACTTTCTCAGGTAATGTTAGGGGTTGCAGTCACTCTTTTGGCGCCATAATCAAATACTTATGTCATTGTCACACATTGCGCCTTTCTACTGTCTTCTACTTCTCCGCGTATCCTCACCCAATATGGTTCTGTCGATGGTCTATTGTATGTCTTTTGTACCCCTGAGTGCCCCAAATTGCGCTGCTGCGAAACTCTTGCAGTAGTTTGGGGATGTTCCCTGAAGCCTTTTGTAACACAAGTCATTCTTGGTAGAGTAGCTATTGTCTCCGTAGTCTGTATCCAGGATGATTGTTCGGATCTTGTAGCAATTCTGCCCTCATCTTCCTCAACCATTCATCCTGCTTGCTCTCTTATCTCGGGGCTTTCTAATCTAGGACTATGGGTGCTGATAGCTGTCAGTTAAGGCTCCACCTTTCTCAATAGTAAATCAGCAGCTTTATTTTTCAATATTGGTCGGTACTGAATTTCAAAATCATATCCAAGTAACTTGGATAGCCACTTCTGATTCTCCTGTCACATTCTCTGCTCCAACAAATACTGTAAGCTCTTATGATCTGCTCTGACTATAATGTGTTGCCCCAACAGATTGAGCCACCACTTTTGGATGGTTGGGACAATAGCTATCAACGCCGCTCATACATAGCCTTGAGTCTCGCTTTGGCTGTGAGCACCTAGCTGAAATATGCAATAAGTTGTTGGCCTTGCATGAGTATAACTCTCAATCCATACCATGACACATCTGTCTCTATCACAAATGATCTATTGATGTCTGGAAGTGCTAGTATGGAACGTTGTTCGGATATTTGAAGGCTTGTATTGTTGCTTCCTCTCACTTGAAACTGTCTTTCTTTAGTTGTTCCGTCAGCAGTCATTCTATCATGCTATACCCTCTCAAGAATTTTCTGCAGTACCTGGTGAGGCCTAGGAATACTCTTAACTCTTTCAAGCTCTTTTGTAGCCTCGATCTTGGACTGATCCGTTGCTGCCCCTGCCTTAGTCATCACATTCACTATGTACTTCATATGTGATTCACATTTCTTTAAGTTGGCATACAACCAATGCTCTCTCAACGTCTCTAAGACTATCCTCATGTGTGTAATATGCTCTGCTTTTGTACGATTGTAGATCAGGATATCATCAAAAAGTACCAAGATGAGTTTTCAAAGGTACAATTGAAAAATCCTATTCATCAGAGATTGAAAAGTGGCAAGAGCGTTGGTAATGCCAAACGCGATCATCAAAAACTCGTAATTTCTTCATGAGTCGTAAACGTCGTCTTGTGCACATCAGCTCGATTCATTCTGATTTTATGGCATTCCGACTTCAGTTCAATCTTCTCCATAAAGTTTACAGCTCATCGATTAACGAAATTGGAAACTTGTACAGTGCAATTTCTATATTCAAGGCCCTGTAGTCCACACAGAATGTCCAACTATCATCTTTTTTTCTTTTTCAAGAAAATTTGACTGGAATATGGGCTCACATTGGCTTTGATAATCAATGCTTCGAACATCTCTCAAATCGACTTTTTCATGTCATTCTTCTAAATCTGAAGATATCGATATGATCTAATATTGATAGGATGAACTCCTTTCAATGTAATGGCATGCTCGTGCTGCCTCGGTGGTGGCAATCTGCTAGTCTGTTGAAAGAAGTCAGAAAGCTGTTGTAGATGTTATTGAACACTTTCAAGGACTTCTACTGGCTCGGGTGCCCAATTCTTCTATATACTTCACAACTTTACCAAATAGCCTCCAGCTCCCCGTATCATCTTGACCATGATTTTGAGTAAGATCGGGGCTCTGCATAGGACTAACACTACCTTCCTCCCTTTCACCCGAATCTCCATAGTCAAGGATTTCCAATCGAACCTCATCTCTCCAGTTGTCTGTAGTCACTTCATCCTCAAAATCACATCAATACTTCCCAAGGCCCAACGAAGAAAGTCATCCGCCACCTGTATGCTCTGTAGTATCAATATTAATCCCCTATGAATTTTGACTTTTCAATAACTTTCTTTTACCCATCATGGCCGCAAAGCTTTCCATATTCCCTAGTTGGTCCACAACCCGATTGGAGATGAAATTGTGAGTGGCAATACTATTGACTTCTCTCCGATTTGTCCCCTCACATTTATGGTGTGATTTAGAGTAAAACCCACCACTAAGTTGAGGGATACCTTCGCTACATCCAAGTGCAATTACTCCTCCACTGTTTCTTCCTCACTCCCCTCATAAATTGAAAGGATTGGAGTGTGCGCTCCTTGCACATATGGCTTTGAACATACTTCTCATTATATTGGAGAAATAATCATTTTTCTCTTTTGTCTTGCAACTTTTGATTTATGAGGTGCTTGAAATTGATTGCGGGGCAGACAACCATGTTCCTTTTCAATTCCTCCTGAAATAACACCGTCTTGGTCTTCGGTGTCACGATCGTTATGTTACTATTGTGGAATTCTCTAGTATTGTTGCTTTTGCTTGTATTTGTATCTATTTTTTGCCTACCACCATTTGGACAAGCTCCATCTTCTTCCTGAATACCCACGGTCTTGATGGTAGCAGTACTATCCATATATTGGGTTTTAGGCCTTTCATGAAATTCATCTTCAGTCTTGCTTCAGAGATTCCTTTCAATCGTCCTAACAATAGCTTGAATCTCTCATTATACTCAATGACAGTCTCGTCCAGATTCGAGGCATCCCGAATGGCTTGGAAATGTTCCAACAAACAATCTTTAAATTTGTCCAATGAACAGATTAGATATCTCGCCTTCCTTCGCTGAAACTATGTTAGGGTTTTTCTCTCCAAACATAACCCCACCATCGTGAGTTCTCCTCCCCATTTACGTCATTCACCACGAAGTATCGCTCCACCCGATACACATACCCATGTGTGCCTTCCCTCTTTAAGATCGATATCTTCAACTTTCTAAACCTAACATCATCATTTCAACTTTCTCTCATTTTGGTGTTCCCCCATGTATATAGAGTGAAACTTTCTCTTTCGATCATAGTCATATCCTATTTCGGTTTCTCTCATTTCTTCTTCGTGTTCCTTCGGACCCTTTGCATATCCCCTCTAAATTTTGGCCCCACCCCCTTCATCAGAAATCTCTAATCCACTTCTGTCAGAGTCCTCAGTGGAAGCTTTTGTAGTGGATGTCTTCCTTCTATTTTATTCTCGTTCGATCTCCTCTTTTGATTTGGCAAAGGATCCTCTGGTCAACTCTTGGCTAGGTTATACAAATTGAGCCGTTGGTGGGGTTTTGTATTGCAGTTCAATAAAGCTTATCATTTCCACGAAGCCCTCGAATCGTTTTTCCATTGAAGAAAACCTATCATCCATGAAGCAAACATTCCTTATTTGGTGAAGAATATTTCGAACATCCTAGAAGTGATTTGCCCTACTTCTACTTTCAATTTTTCTTCCAACGCATCCACTTTTTTTGCTGTCATCTCTCCAAGATCCTGTTTTGATACTAATTTGATACGAGCCAAAGCCAAAAATCAATGTGTAATTTGCAATAGGTATGAGTTAAAACCCAAGATAGGGCTATTAAAGCATGCAAACAAACAAGATGCAAGGGTTGATCTACAAATTAAGGGTGGATGGTCTTTCTGCAAACCCTAAATACTGCTAGGAACGCATAGTCAAAAGAAAAACTTCAGCCAATCAAAATATAAAGCTAACCCTTACTAATTAGTTCTAATAAATACTCTCCAAGATCCAATCAAACTTTTTCCCTCAAAACCCCCCTTAATTCCCCTCTTGTACGTGTTAGAGCTGTAATCACTCTCAACAGCTCCCAGGGCTTCTGCCCCTCTAGGCTGGGCTGACTAGCTTGGCCGGACAGGCTAGGTCTGACCGGTCTAGGCCGGACCAGAATGGTCTTCCCTTGACCTGCTTGTCTGCAGGAGTAGGCGTATCAGTTTCTTCCTGCACCAATACACTGGTTGCTACTTTTGCCCGTTAGTGGAAGCATTGCATCTAATTTTACCTGTACTTGAGGGAAACGGAAAACACTCTAATATTGTCTGGATTGTTCCTGCTCACGCTGCAATTTAATGGATACACCTTGGTAGAACTGAAATATGAATCTAACTAATCAATTAAAAAACACAGAACTGGTTGTGGTGGAGAAATTTCACAATCAATTAAAAAAAACTTCATGTGGGGGACGATTTTTTTATTCAAAAAGGCATTAGTCTTCACACATCCGTTTAGCCAAAACCATTCCACCTTTTAAATAGGTTCCTCCAGTTAAGGACACACCACTTTCCTGTTGCCTCCTAGCAGATATCTAGAGTTGCTGTAAACTTTGTGTTATATTGTGAATTCATAGAGCAAAAAGAAAGTATATAATTGTTGAAGTCTATGAAAATTAGAAGTAGAGAATAAGGAAAACAGAGAAACTGAAGTAGAGATGTTTACTGGAAACCCGAAGCATATTGTTGTCTCTTACTGTTCTTGTCAACCTTTTTTATTGTTCAAGAATTCGTTCAACTTACAGGGTGACCCTTTCACTTCGCAAATGTCCAAAAGGTTTTCTTGCTCTCAACTGCCATTGGTTAGCCTTCCAACAATAATAAAATGCAGCTCTCTGCACCTACCAACATTGTCATCAATTATTCACAACATTGCATGAATTGAGGTTTTTAAACGTTATTTAACACCTCTTGATATGCATATGATGAGTCTGTCATTTCGTGAAGGTGGATAGCGCTCAACTCCCTCACAACAGTTTGAATGTTAGATCTTTTATTACAAAAGGGAGGGTAAATCATTTCCCTTTTATATTTGGTTAAATTTTCATCGCTGTGTATGACGTGATCAATTATGAGTATTTATGGATAAGAGGAAGAACAGGAATAGTTTAACACATTTAGCTTTTCTGTGTTCTTTTGTGCTGAAAGAGAGCTTTGGTGAAATAATTGGGATAAAGTGAGCGACTAGAGGCTAAGCTGAAAAATATACATTTGCTGAATGGGCTGTTAGATGTTCTGCTTACAATGACTTCTCTTACAATGAGCATGATGATGGCCTTTTGATGAGTAGTATTTGGACACGACTACTGTTTAATAGAAAGCAACTTACATTGAGAACATTACTATCATATGCCCCATGTAGATTTCAGTTAACTCAAGAGTTTTTTAAAAAAATTAATCTCAAGTAATGCTTGATTTGTTTAGTATATTAATAAAATTTCTTTAATGTAATATTTGATTATGTATAAATCTTATTTAAGGAATTTGGGCCTCTGTCAAAATTAACGGATGAATTGTTGAAACCTTGTCTTGCTGCACATAAAAACGTAAACAAGGCGATTGTGTTCTCTGTAACCGGAACCGTATTTTCTTAGTAATGCAGTTTTGACTGTCGAGATTTATTCTTGGAAGATGATCTTTTATGGTTTAAATACATATCTTGCTTGAGAAAGCATACTTCACGATTTGGGCAACACAACTGCAGACATGTTACAAACCAATTAGAAGGTCCATATTAACTTAGAGCCATAAATTTATGCTTAAAACTCAAATGTGAAATTTATTGAATTGAGCATTTAAATTATTTTTCTGAACTTTTAAAAATACTATTTGTGAGAAAGAATTTTATGGTCTTCGTTCCTTTTTACTCCAATATATCATCATTTGTATGTTTGGGAGCTTATATTTTCTATTGTAAATTGAATTGTGAAATCTTGTTTTTATCCTATGATGTTGACAAGATTGTGGACAGTTCGTGCAATCAAGCCAATAAGTTTATGTAAGGCATCATCAGAACATTTTGAAAAGTTCTATAATTTATTTTCTCTTTGATTTATTATTTGAAATTGGATTGTTTTGCTAAGAAAGCAAGCCATTATGATGGAATAATAAATTTGGAATTTGATTTTTTTCTCAGTTCAGAATATTTTTCTGTATATTCGCTCTGTTGTGAATTATATGTCAGGAGCCTTATTAGCTTCACTCGTTGATAATGTTCTCTTACAGGTACCTACAGAAAAAGGTTCAGCCTAATGAGAAGAGAAGGTTCCACTTTTTCAACAGTTTCTTCTTTCGTAAGCTAGCTGATCTTGACAAAGATCCAGGAAGTATTTCACATGGGAGGGCAGCATTTCAACGGGTTCGGAAATGGACACGCAAATTCAATATATTTGAAAAGGATTACATATTTATTCCAGTTAACTTCAAGTATGGCGTTAATTAAGCATGCATTATGATTTTGTTTGCCTATGAATTTTTTTTTAGTCAGAGTTTATGATGAAAATGACAGTCTTCACTGGAGTTTACTTGTTATTTGCCATCCTGGTGAAATAATCACTTTTGTAGGTAAGGATTATCTTGTAAAATTGTAATCCAATTGTTTCATTTGTTAATTATGTTCTTTTATGATTATGCTTTTCCAGATAATGATCTAAAGAACTCTCCGAAGGTTCCTTGCATTTTGCATATGGATTCCATTAAAGGAAGTCATAGTGGTCTTAAAGATCTCATCCAAAGGTACCTTTAACAATTCTCTGTGCTTTAAATGTAAACCTAACACACCTTTAACCCGTGCTTCACATGCACTTTAAAGTTTTAACCCTTACAGCAATATTCCTGATACAAACATTTTGACACTGATGTCTAATCATTGAATGTGTGAAAAAAATCTAATGATTCAACACCTAAATCATAACATGTTAATTTTATTGTTATGGCTCAGCTTTGTTCGATTTTTTGGGTTTTTTTTTTTTTCAAATTATGTATAAACCCTATTTGCTTGATAAGTCATGTCACAATAATGAGACTGTTAAAGATGATTTCTTTGAAACATTATGAATTATATATTGAGAAATGATTATGTCAGAGGGATAGTGGACGTGGCATCTTTTCTATATAACTGTGCAAAATAGACTTAAGCAGTTTGGTGTTTAATGTATTGTAAAATATGAACTTATAAATTTGGTGGATGAGATTATTGTACATGTATTTTGAAGAAAAAGATTAGGCTAAAGTTAACTTGGATGCAAATTATGTAAAATAGATTTAGCACCTTTTTCCATAATTAATAGGGACAATTGGAGAATCGGGATTTTTAAAGCCAATCTCAAATAGTTGTGGGGTATGTCTAATGGTGATGCTGATAATTAATTATCATATTGTCCACACTTATGCAAACAATTGTTCAAGAAAGAAAGGTGATATGCTGCGTTCATCATGTAATTATGATAGGCATCCATGTAGGCTAACTTAATTTATTTTTCTCCCATGCATCTTTGTTTATTTATTATTATTAATTTTATTTATTGTGTCTTTGTTCGGCGGACAGTTACCTTTTGGAGGAGTGGAAGGAAAGACATCCAGAGTTTGCTGATGATATTACACCAAGATTTTTGAATCTGAGATTTGTATCTCTTGAGGTTTTTCTTCTTGCAAAATGCTTTGTAATTATCTTTTCAAGGAAAAAAATTCTTTCTAATTTAATAATTATGATGAATTAAAAAAGACTTTTTCATCTCATTTACAGAAAGTAAAGTTGTCGTTATTGAATCTATATAATATTGTGTTTTAGATTTGGGCCTCATTTTTTGTATAATGCTAGCCAATAAAGAAGCGTGGTACTTGTGAGAGACAATTGTTTTGAACTTGTTCATAAAAGAAAACGAGCACATCAATAATAATAGCTCAAACAGCAGAAATTTAGGTGATTCGTAGTTATGCATTTTTGAGAGATTATAAGATCAAAATTTGTAGTTTGAAATTAGTTTTAAAATTAAAACATAAGCAAATCCGTTTTAATGTGTATCTTTGTTTTGACCACAGATCAAAGCTTGTTGTGCAGGTTGTTTCCTATGTCTTTGGTATGACAATTTCTTTTTTTTTTTTAATGAAAGCAAAGAACCTGAAACAATGCCTCATCTTACGCCAAACTAGAATCAGTTAAAGAGCATTGGAAAATATTTCTAGAGAGCATGCTGGTGTGCTCCAATGAAAATGCTTGTTTTTTTCATTGTGCGAACAAATGGAAAAACTTAATACTTTATGAAAAAAGTTTGTTTTCATGGCATGTGATTTCTGGCAAATGCTAGGTTTTGGATTAAATTGGATGTTTGCTGCCTTAAACCTACATCGTTGGTTTTGCGATCTTACCCATTATTTTTTTAATCACTTTGTAGGTAACCTAGCAATTGATCAAATCTCATTTTTTGCAAGCTTTCATGATACCGAAGTTAAGCCAAACAATAATAGGAAAAGTGAATATTATTACTAAAAGACAATAGGTGATTACAACTACCACACTTGAAAGGAAAATAATAACCGACTCAACAATCCAACTCAAATTATGTTGGATGTCGGGGTGGTGGACGAGATGGTTGGCCAACAGAAAACAACAAGTTAGCGGTTCCTCGGGTTCTGGAAAACAAACATGTAACAGATAACAATGTGGGATAGCTGTCCGGGATGATGACAACAAGTTGAAAGGGGTAGGGTGCTGGTTTTTTAGGTGGCAGCACTTGGGAAGGGAAGGAACGGTGGCCGGAACGGACAGGGACAATGGTAAAGTTGCAGAGGGGACAGTAGTGGTGGTTGGAACAGCTGCAGGGACAAGGGGTCTGAATGGTTGGAACAACAGGAAAACGGCTGGGAATGACCATTCGGGTCATCGACAGCAAGCGGAAATGACGGTAGCAGTGACAAGGGATGACTGCAGGACTGCAGGAGGTGGTTGTTTGTGGTGGCGGCAGCGAGGATGGATGTCTGGAATTGGAAAAACTTTAGTGAAAACACAGACGACGATTGTTCGGTGGCGGTTATAGCAATGGAGGCCGATCAAAAGCGACGTCGGGAGGGTGTGGAAGGGGATAGGAAAAATATTCACCACATCGAGAGGAAGATATTAGCCAAAAAATTGCCCAAACTTTCAGATATAGCCCTCGAAGGACGGACGCCGATGGATGACTTAAACAAATTTCATGAAAATATTAGCTCTAGACTTCTACCAAAACAAATAAATAATAATTGGAGAACTATGAGTTGCCCAAGACCATTGGTCGATCCCTCAACAGGGACCCCACTTGGTCCGGGTTCGTTCTAGGGCATTATTGGTCATAGCTTTTTGTTTTCGTAACTTCTGCTAAGGAGCTAACATGCCTTATGCTCCGGTGTTAGTCTTCCGGTGTTGGGGGGGCTTCGACCTCATTCGTCGAAGCTCTATATCCTCGTAGTATAAAGTTAAGTTTGCCATGTTGGAGGTAGCAGAGATATTGTAATCCCCTTGTAAATCAATATTGTAGGCGGCGTCATTCTAAAGCATATCTTGCTAAACTAAGTATTTGTGCTCTTTTGGCACATCCTGAGCTGTAAATGCATATGGATAGGAATCCTTACGAAGTAAGTCTCAAGGCATTAAATATGTTATTAGCTTCTTCCACTCAGACTCGTCTGTGTGTATCTGGTAAATAAGTGTGTAAGAAAGATTCAACTCTGGGACGAAATCTATGGTATGTTAGGTAACTCTCACTAGCAATCACTCAAGAGAGATATCTCCTTCTTTGGTAGACCCTGGATCCCATTTTAGAATTTTTTTCCACCAAACTCCTAGTGCAGTTTCCAAAGCTATGGTTCATTCATCCTGTTTGATCCTCTCTTAGGGGTTCACGCTGAATTGATTTTAATATCCATATTAAAATGTAGGGGTTCATGCTGAATTGATTTTAATACCCATATTAAAATGACTCTCTATTGTCTTCCAGAACTGACTCAAAATCTTCTCATCTCTAACAAGTTACTTTCCTTGGTAGGGTCAACTCAGGAGGTATGTTATATGTTCGAAAATTTTGCAATTCTCTTATCTCATGTTGCCTTGTATCTGGTAATTGCTCCTCAAACTCGTAGTCATTTTGGGCATCCAATGTCAGTTCTATTGATGCTCCTCTCAATACCTACAAAAAGGCAGCTCGAGGCACCACAACCTCACACTCTGCTTGAACGTTCATTACCTCAAACTTACTAACTTCTAGAATAGCTACTTTCAACTCGCCTTGAATCTTTTTGCAGAGTTCAATTGGAATCGATGGTTTCTCTTCCTTGTCAGCCGGAAGTTGAGAATCCTCTCTGCAAGTTTCATCATCTCATGGATCACTATTTATTTCTTCAATTTCTCCCTGATCTATAGAAGAGATCATTTCCTAGTTGTGCAATCTGATTCGGTATGCCTAAATCCATGACCCTTGAAACAGTTTATTCTTGAGAGATTTGGGAATGCATATTGGTTGTGCCTCCTCAGTCGGGGTCGGCTTGGATGTTCGCCTTAGTGTACTTTTATTATAAGATCCTGAGGTTGAACTCAGTTTGTATGATGTAATGGTCATTCAATAATGTTGTCTCTCCACTTTTGAAGCTAGGGCATGCACATCCTATCCATAATGAATTGGTAGATACTGGTGTTGCATCTCCTGTTTCATCTGGGACTAAGCTGTGATCTTATATTTTCTCTCATATTGGCGCATGTGTTTCATATTTTTCTACCAAAAAATACTCTTCTTTAACTTTATGGTTCTAGTTTTACTGTTTCGTCTGGTGTGATATCCTAATACACAAAGAAAAGTTCTACAGCACGAAGGCACTCGATGAACTTGTTCAGATCTAAGTGACTGTCAAAATGTGGCAAATACGTTGTTACATCAAAATACTGGCGGATTAGATATTTCAGGTCAATTCTTCGGGGTAGGGGCCTTTCATCTTTGAAATTTCTAACAGACACTTCACGTCTGTATTTTCTAACAGTCACTTCACCTTTTGTATCCTTTAACAGACAATTCATTTTGTACCCTCTGACAGATACTTCATCTCTATAATCGAATAGAGTACGGATGAAATGATCTCCTTTTTATTTTTTGATCGAGTCGTTGTAGCACTCAATGTAATTGCCGCTGTATCTATTCCATGGTAAACTTCTGATTGACATCTGACACTTATCTTGACGGTGGCGTGGTTAGGGTTTGGGGTATTGGTAGGGGTGATGTAAGATGTTGGTTTGATGGAAGAGGAGAAAAATTTTTTGGGGGAGGGGGTTGAGATAAGTTTGTGTATGGCGGATGTTAGAAACCGATATGGGGTTGGATTGGCTCTAATACCAAATGACATCAGAGCTAACACAAATCGCATTAGGAAAAATGAATATTATTACTAAAAAACAATAGATGATTACAAATGACACACTTGAAAGGAAAATAATAGCAGACTCAACAATCCAACTTAAATTAGGGTGGATCTTGTGGTGGTGAATGATATGGTCGGTCAGCAGAAAACGAGGTTGCGGTTCCCCAGGTTTCGGACAACAAGCATGCAAATGGTAACAACGTGGAAAAACTGTCTTGGAAGATGGCTGCAAGTGGGAAGGGGTAGGGGACAGGTTCTTTAGACTGCAACACGTGGGAAGGGAAGGAATAGTGTCTCGGACAGGCTGGGACAACAGTACGGATGCCAAGGGGATGGTAGTAGTGGCTGGAACAACCGCATGACTGTAGGAAAAAGGGGTCTAGATGGCTGGAGCAGCAAGGAAACGGCTGGGAATGCCTATTCGGGTCTTTGGCTGATGTCAGGGACTACATGAAAGCAAGAAGATGGTTGTTTGTGGTGGGAGCAGTGAGGGCAGGTGTTTGGAATTGGAATAGTTGTTGTGCAGATAATCACCACCTTAGGCTGTGGCAATGGAGGGCTCTTGGGAGTGACTTGGGGAGGATGTAGAAGGAGATGGAGGAGATAATCACCACCTCGGGAGAGAGATATTGACGGAGCACCATCCAAACCCTCAGATAATTCCTCGTAGGAAGAAACAGACACCGGTGGCTGCCCTAAACAAAACTCACAAAAAAATTTTACTCTAAACTCACAAAAATAAATCTATAATAATGGGATAACTAGGATC
>NEWO01000015.1:3821082-3839059 GCA_003013225.1 Phalaenopsis aphrodite
GCTTTCATTGATGGTAGAACTTGACTTCCGTGTCAAAATTGTGCAAGTTTAATGACGCGGGAGTGTCAGTACTCGTGTTATCCACATTATGCTATAGTTCAATTTTTATGTTTTATTTTTGTTTTTTGTGTTTTTTTTATTTTGATGTCAAACTTATAATAAAGGGGGTTCTAGTGCTTATAAGTAGGGGCAGATTTTGGATTTTTAGACTTATGTTTGTTTTCTCTTGTGAAGTTTCTGTCCATCCAAACCTTGCCTTGCAGTTGTATCCTGAATTGGCACCTTGGTGGTGTTTAGTCATTATCTTGATTTTCTTGTTATTCACTGTTATTCCCAGTTCTTTCCTCTGTTCTTGTTGAAATTAGTAATTACTACCTTTGGCCAGTATCATCATCGTATCAAAGCTCAGTTTTTGGGCATTTTCTCTTTTTTCCTTCCATATAAAGTCAATTTCTCCATATCTGAATTCTGTCCGGGGTTCTTGTTGTTTTTTTCTGGTTTCTCTTTTCGGTGGAACAGCTTTTTGCCAAGGCTGTTGGCATTCTTGCTCTATTCTGCGCGCACGGTTTCAGATTGCTGCTTTCTGGTTTCCGAAGTTAAGTCCCTGGTTTTTAGATTTCCAGCCTTTGTGGTTCCAGAAAGCTCGGTTTTCTTCTGCCTTGCCTTTTGAAAAAGAAGCCATTGTGGGGTCCTAAACCTAGCCAATATTGGTTTCCTAGTTCTCCTAGCTTTTAGCTTCAGGTGCTGATATCCTTCCACTACAGCTAGGATCAAGAGGGGTTCTCAATTCATGGGATTGACTGCAGTTTCCAGCAGCCAGACCTTTCTTTGAGGGGTTACCTTTTTTGTTTTGAGCATCCATAATCATTTCCAGTCAAGTGCTTCATTGTTCTTGACGCAAGGCTTACCTGCTGCAGGCCCTACCTGCGGTGGAAGGGCTGAACCGACCAGTTCAGCCAAGAAGACTAGGGCCAGCCGGCCAGTCCAGGCTGCTTAGCCACCCAAAGAGGAGGGGTCTTCCCTTCCTATTCTAGCTGCTATTATATATATGATGCTTGCTTGCTTAGGGTTTACTTTTTGTCAATTCTTATTTTAGATTTCTCGCAGCATTTTTCCCTAAGTAGGCCTATATTCGGGGATGGGTGATGCTCTGACTGTATCTTGTTCTGAGGTAGTGATTATCTCAACTTAATCCCATGCATCCGTTCATTTCGTACTTGCCGCCGTCCAGCTGAGGCCCTTCCCTTCTCTTTTCCAACTTCTGAATCCCTATTTTCTGTCTGCAGCTGCTGCATGCTCTACTGCTACCCATCTGCTAAGCTGCCACCCCCTTATCCAGCTTCCCAGCGGTCGGTCTCCCTATCCAGCTCATGTTGCTGGACCTCTTCCCCCTTGGCCCACCCCTTCTTCTACCCCATCCCCCGTATCACCATTCAGCCACCATTGAAACCCTCACCTCTACACCTTTCTACTGCTGCTACCAATCCCGCTTCATTTAACTTACCACCATCCATGTATTATCCTATTCAGTCCTACTCGGATATTATATTTTGCTGATTTTCTATGTTGTATTGAGTCCTTTTTGTTATCCGTTGTTGTTTGATGAATGAAATTTTGCTTTCGCCTTATCGAATCTGTGTTAATTATGGTATCAGTTCCTATATGAATGTCTATGAAATCTTAGTGGTAAACCATACCAAGAAGCTAGAAAATCATCTAAATTAGGAAGTCTAAGAGAAATTTTTTCAAATATGAGGACATATGGAAATCTTGAGGGAATATCGTGTAAGAGTTCCACTTTTTGACGCAAGAATAAAAAATACATCAGAGTGAAAGGCTCATCAACTGATCCAATATGCCTATGCAAAGAACTATTGCTCATGTTAATGAAGTTATGGAAGGTTTGCAGTGCAAGATTCGTTTTCTTCAAGAAAGGATGGTTGTTCTTGAACAACGAAATTAGAAGAACATGAGGTGGATCAATAAAACAAATTTCTTGAGGAAGATGAGAACCCATTTCATTAAGAATCCTCAAATTTTGATTGATTTGACGGCCCAGTCTCGAAATCATCGTGAATACCTGCATATGATCATGCAATGAGAAATTTGTTGGAGTTCCTAGAGTTTAAAGTTCATGCGATGATGTTTGGTTGCACTATCTGTTGATGTTCATTGCGAACAACATTGAAATTAGAAGGGCTTTTCTATCACTAGTGAAGTATATGCTTTTTTAACCTCTAAGCAGTCTGAATTATTGTGGAATGATCAATTTGATAAATGATGGCTCCTATTCTTTTAAAATTCTATTGCTTTGAATAAACTAAGTGGAGATGTTATGATTGATCTGAGTTCATTTTATACTGCGAATCATGAAGAAAAGAAATATATGCTACCTATTAGAATTACAAACGATGTTTTTGGGTTGTTGGATGCACATATAACTGAATTTGTTAGTGTTTGGTGTCCAGTTAGTGTTCCCAAAGGGGAAATCGTCTTCAACAACTTTGCCGCATACTTTGACAGATGAAGAAATCTTGGGATTTCATGGGCAAATACAGCCTCTTCAACAACTTTTTGGTGTGATTAGTCTACTTGTTCGACAATCTGCTTCTCTTGATGGTACTTTTCTAGATATGGAAGATGTTGATGGCTCCTATTCTTGGCTTGCATTAGATGAGCAACATAGGCGAAGATCCTCTTGTGATCCTTCCGCTTATTTGTGGACAATAATGTTTGATAAGGTTCTAGTACTTGTAGAAATTATTCAGGAAGATTTTTTATGTTATCAGGCGTCTGAACATTTTGTAGGAAAGAGTTATGTTGATGGTGATATGGATTCGCTGTTGCAAAGTCATTATTTCAGATTGGAATGGTCAAAAGGGTCATGAACTTATAATGTTTGCGCTATACCACACACATGCTATTATGTCATATGAATCAAATGAAAATCCCAACTTTGTTGTTAGTAATTATAAGAGATTTCTCCTTTCTTTTGCAAAAGACCTTCTTGATTCATTTTCAGCTTTAGATAAGTCCTTTAGTAGACTTCTTGGAGAAACTCCATTTTTGTCGGACTCTCCATTGAGATTGTTGGAGAATGTTTGTTACTCACGTGTTTATGATCACCTTAAGAAAGTTGTATTTGATGGTGATCGAGCCACTCAGAGTTTTGGCGCTTTATGGAGTCTAATTTTGAGTCTTCCTTCTAATTGTCTAGCTTGCTTGAAGATTGTTTTGAATTGTGTTAGAACAAAAGCTATTCGACTGGTGGTAAATAAGCTCTATATTCTCCAAAATTCCTAAGCAAGTATTGAGAGATTTTCCATAAAAATGTTGTTATCTATTTCTCGATCATCAAGTTCTAGAGGTGAAGTTTCAATGTGTCAGTTCTAGTTGGCAAAAAATTGAAAACTGTAAAGTCGGGGCTTCTGAAATCAAACAACAAGGGGCATCTGTGCTTATTCACATAATGTTGTATCAATGTCCTCATCTCAAGCCCTTTAGAAAACATCTTTGGCTTTTGCATTTCTTTCAAAGAAAACAAGTCTCTTCAAACATAGTTTTGATATTTACGGAAGAGCTCGAAAGGCTATCAAGCCGACTTATTTATCAGCATGTTCCCATGCTTTTCGTGAAATGTTGGAGCAACATCAAATGAGCTAAAGCATATAATTTTAAATACACCAGATGGATACAAAAAGTTTATTATTATGGTGTTGCAATTTATCACGGAAGAATCAATAGTGATGTTGATCTAATTACTGCTGCTAAGCGTTTGTATGAGACTAGAATGAAGGGTGTTGCGATTTTGATCCTCATACTTTCAACTTTTTCAAAAGATGAGGTTTTACTAATATTGTCAAGGCTGTTTGATCTTCCAATTGAGAAATTCCAAGCTGCATTAGCTTGCATTTTTCTAGGTTCAACACATATAAGTTCAGCTTTAACTCCTGTTGTGGTATTGAATGCAATTCAAGAAATCAATCTTGATAAGGATGGGATTGCTCTAAAGAAGATAACGGATGCTTGCATCACCAAACTTGACCTACCTGGGGATTAGAACGACTCCATTATTTTCAACTTCTCCGAGTTGGAATTGGAGACCCAAGTCAAATCTTCTCCAACCCCAGGAAATGAGGCTGGAGCATTAGTACTAGTGTTGTTCATATTATGCTATAGTTCAGTTCTTATGTTTTATTTCTGTTTTTATTTGTTTTTTTATTTGGATGACAAACTATAGTTCATATTATGCTATAGTTCAGGAAATGTTTTTTTTTTTTATTTGGATTGGTCTTAGTGCTTATAGATAGGAGTTTTTTTGTGTAAAAAAACAACATTTTGGTTTTTAGACTTGTGTGTGTTTTCTCTTGGGAAGTTTTGGACCATCCAAACATTGCCTTGCAGCTGTATCTTGGATTGACACCCAGGTGGTGTTTAGCCATTATCTTGATCTTCATATTATTCACTGTTTTCCCAATTTTTTCTACTGTTTTTTGCTGAAATCAGTAATTAACTCCTTTGGCCGGTATCACTTAAACTGTTAGGTTTTCAGATATTTTGGGAAAACAATGAACCTATTTTAGAGGTTATCTGTCAATAAACACAGCGCACGCACACATACATACGGTTAACATTTCAATTGAGGAGTTCTCTTTACAGTAACACTATTTGGTCTCTATTTTTTTTTTAACTCGAGTAATTTTTCAATCCAACTCATCTCTGAGACGGGATCTGGTTTTATTTTCCTTCCAAAGTTTTATTTATAGAAGAAAATTGGTCATATTCTTGGTTGGTTGGTTGTTTGTTGGAGGAAGAAAAATATGATGAGATTTATTTGAGGTGTCTATGGTTAGTATTTCTTGGACTAGTGATGTTTATTTCTTAAATTCTTTTATTTTAATCTCTGAGTGATAAAACCTTCTTTATTGTTCACAATTTATTTCTGTTCAGGCAATGTTCCTAAGTTTCTTCCATCATGGAAGTCAAGAACTATTCTTTGTTTTTTTGGGTTTTGTGGGTTTCATGTTTTTATTTGGTTGTGGGACTGACATTTCACGTTGTGATAAAGTTTGTGGCAAAACTAGTTTTTAGAGTTTTTGGAGTAATTGAAGTTAGATTTAGAACCTAGTAATTTATTTCATAATTGCAATTTCTGTTTCATAATTTCTTCCATGTTTCTATTCTTGACTACTAATGGTTTTTCATGCTTTTGTCAACATGGAGGCCAGGCATAAATAAATCTTAACTTACGTTTACTGATTGTATAAAACCTTGCAATAGCATGCACCGATCACATAATGGACTGATCGAGTGCTGTGTAACTTTACTGATTTGGATGTCAATGGACAAAAAAAAAATCATGTTTGTGGCATTAGTTGTTGAACACAATATGCAGGTGTTCTTTTCCCTCCATCGGGTTTTCATTTAATGCATGCACACTCAACCAGAATAATTTTACCTGAGGAAATTTGATAGATCCAAAGCATGAATTGTATGAATTGTATTCACTGGCTTTTCTGTGATGGAGAGTTAATGATCGCCAATGTACTTCAGTAAAAGATGAAAGCACGCCTTCACATAAAAGGCATACCTATATCTAGTGCCTGAAGCTCCTGTCAATGCAGGGTAGCTTGCTTTCCTTTAAATGAACCAAACTGTGTTCCACAAACCACAAGTAGGTTACTACGATGACTCTTCAAAATAAGAACGACGAAAGCACGACAACACAAATCTCTAGCTAAGACCTGTCAGGATGGCCGGTGAATAGTTGTGAGAAGGTTGGGATAGGTGGTGGTGGGCGATGGTAGCAGAAAAGGTTAGGAGGGTTTTGGCTATAGTAGGAAGAGTACAGGTTGGCGGGTTGATGGAGGAGTTACAGTAGAAGATGGGGCAGATTGGAGTTACGGCAACAGATTGATATTGGAGGGGGTCTGCAGTAGTTGTGGGGAAGAAAAGGGTGTTACGACATTGTAGGAAGGTAGATAGGGGTTTACGGAAGCAAGTAGCCGATTGATAAAGAAGACCAGTAGGTTGAGGAAATAGGAGTGACGATAGGGGAAGCAGGGAAGGTTGTTGCATCGGTTAAGGGGGCAACAATTGAGGGAGGGGAAGTCGCGAAGGATAATTATCCCCGCGGGATTGAGTTACAGCCGGAGCACCCCTCGAACCCTTGGAGAAGATCACAATTGCAGACGAGTTACAGTTGGAGCATCTTCTCGGCTTTGAATACAGCCCTAGAGGGAAAACAGTCTCTCACAACAAGCTTGATAATTCTGAAATCAGGCCAGTTTAGTCAGGTCAGGCCTCCCCTAACTCCCCCGCATCAGTCTTCTGGGGTTGGGAGGGCTTCTACTTTATTCATCGAAGCTTCTAGTTCTTCGTCTTTAAATGTAACAACACCTAGATCCTATTACAGCCTATACTGTCTTTCAAAGTATCTGAAGATTTTTCTCAACTTACGAGCATACATCCTTATCGATCTGCTCTCTTGGGGGCCCCCTATTGAATGGAATTAAGTCTGTGTGTCTCGCATATGCTACTGATTACTCTAAAAGTAATCCATAATCGGCTCAACCTGACCCGAAGTGGGTAGCCTGAACCTCCCCGAACGGTGGTGGCACTGGTGGTAACGTATTGATAGTAATATTTTGAAAATTTCTCTGTCGTGCCTGTCTAGTGTCTGGAGGTTGTGTTTTAGTGCTATTATTCTCTGTCGTCAACAAAATTGGTCACACCGATGTTGTTCAGCTGGGAAGGGCACCTGTGATTTGAGCTCCGCTGAAGGGAAAAAAACGATGTGATTCCCATCTTTGGTAAAGGAGTATGTGTTTTTAAATCCATCATAATGACTTCTACGATCAAACTGCCACGATTTATCCAACAATAGGTAGCAAATATTATGGGTACCAAGTCACACAACACCTGATCCTGTAGCTAGCTCCTATTTGAAAACTTCACTTGGCACCTTCGATCAATGTTGGTCTTGTTCTTCTTCATTCACATCAGAGAATATGACTGTGAGTGCTTTTGAGTGATGATGCTCAATTTCTCCATCATCCGTGTAGAGGTCTCGTTCTTATTGCTCTCTCCATCGATGATGAGACTGCATATATTCTCGTTCATAGTGCAACATGTGTGGAATTTATTGTGATGAAGTCGTTGTGAATCCATCGTATCTTTGGTCTGTAAGACCCGTCAAACCACGAAGGCCTCTTCTTCATCTAATGGAGGATGATACATCTCATCATGTTCTTCAGTTGTCTCCTCGCCTTTAAGCTCCTCCACAACATCCTATTCGGTAAAAGAAGATGCAATGTGCCCAAATCCATGGCATCTAAAGCATTTTTGGGCGGAAATTATAGTAGGTGTACTAATCTTCTGGGGCATCTTCTCACTTGTGGTGGCTCTGTTGTTATTCGAACCAGTTTTTTCAACTCTCTTTGGGTGTGCTTTTGCTGGTGTCTCCAGCTGCGGACGACTATTGACTAGTGGTAGTTGCTTGTTCTATTTGTGATGCCTTTCCACTTTCAACACTATGGTTTAGACATCTCCAATTGACCAATAGAGATGCAATTGCACCACGTTTCTGATAGCGCGATTCATACCTCTCTGATATCGAGCTCTTGTATGCTCCTACTCAACCAACTCGCTCTTTATTTGCAATTGATCAAACTGGTCTGTCAACTCTTCCACTGATAGATCTCCCACTTGGTACATTTGCATCAAAAATATCTTTTGATGGTAGTGGGGTGACAAGTATTTTCTCTACATCTCTCTTCTCATCTTCTCCCACTTGGTGATCTTGTCACCGACCTCTCTCTTTCTCTGCCTCTGTAGGTTTTACCACCACAAGGAGACACTCTTCTTCAACTAGATGGTTGCTAGTTTATCAGTTTATTCTCTAGAACGCCTTTATACTCAAAAATTCGCTCGACAGGTTGCAGCCAATTTAGAAAGTCGTTTGGATTCATGCTACACGCACTCCGGTAGATCCATCTTTATTTTGAAGTCCATGTGTCCTTTATATGGGGTCTTATCTCTCGGCCTCTTCTGATACTAGATTCCAAATGACCTTTCTTCTTCATCATTGAAATCCTCAATCTGGAAGGGGTTGAAATTCTCGTCTCTTTCGCCTTTTGGACTTCCCCTTTCGCTATTAAGGGTAAGTCTCCTTGAGTTTCATTCTCAATGTCTGCAAGCTCCGTTGAAATCGACAGATTTCTCGTCGTATCTCTTCGTGGGTTGGCTCAGATATGTATCTAGTTGGTGGCATGGCTAAGGTTTAGAGTTGGGGAAGTGAAAGAGTTTAAAAAAATGATTTAGGCTTGCTGATTTTGATTTTTTTTTTATTATTTTTATTAGTTGGGGTGGAGGGGGCGGAATTAGGGTTAGGTTAAAGTTTGGTTATGGTTTGGGGATGGGAAAGAAAATTTTTTGGAGGGGTAAGGCGGATGCTAGGAAATCCTAGGATATGATTAAGATAAGATATCAAATGATAACGTAGTTAACCCAAACCACAATAAAAATAAAAAGTATTATTACTAAAAATCAAATATGTTACAACAATGACTCTTCAAAAAAGGAATAACAAAAGTATGAGAACACAAATTTCCGACTAGGGCGTGCCTAGTCGACAAATGAATAGTGGTGAGGGTTGGGATAGTGGTAGGTTGGTTGGGTGCGGGTTGGTGGGCGATGGTAGCAAGAAAGATTAGTATGAAGAGAACAGGCTGGCAGGTAGGTAGAGTTGCACCAGAAGATGGTGGAAATTGATGGAGTTACAACAACGGGTTTGATATTGGAGTGGTTTTATAGTTGCAGTGGGGAGAAAAAGGAGTTACAACATTGCAGGAAGGTAGATAGAGGGGTTACAAAAGCTAGGTAGCCGGTTGATGGGTTATGACAGAGGCACGGGCTTGTCGGTTGAGGAAATAAAAGGGGTTATGGAAGTGGAAGCAGGGAAGGTTGTCGCATCAGTAAAGGAGGCAATAGGTGAGGGAGGGGAAGTCGTGGAGGATAGAGTTAAAGCTGGAGCACCCCTCAAACTCTTGAAAAGATCACTACCACAGACCAGTTACATTTGGAGTACCTTGTAGTCTTCGGACACAACCCTCGAGGGAAAACAATTGTCGACGATTAGCTGGATAGAATTCTGAGATCATAAAGTAAAAAAACTAAACCCTAAGATAGCAAACACACATATTTATAGATTATGGGCGGGAAAACATGGAAGGTAGGCAGGGAGTAGTTCCCGCCCAGTGAAAGAGGAGGAAGGGGTCGGTTTGGCCTCCTGCTTGATCGAGAGCCTCCTTCTGCTTGACCGAGAGTCTTCTCCTGCTGAACCCAGTGGCCGATTTAGTCAGGCTAGGCCTCACATAAATACCCCACATCACTACCACTCAACAACAAAGAGTTGGAATGAGACTAATGATGATGATGATACCCCTAGTTTTTGTTGTTGGGAAATGGTTGGAATCTAATTCAATTATTTAGAATAAAAAAGAATGAAAAACATAAAAGAAAATAAATGCACAAAAACACAAAAATTATGTAGAGGATTATCCAATTGTTGGCTGCATTCTTTTGTTGTTGTTGTAAATTTTATTGTGATTTCATTTTGAAGAATTGCAACTCGACCTCTTCTAATACGAAATAAAAAACAGTGCCCCTTTTCTTAAAAAAAAAATAAATTAGCTCAGCTGAAAATTGTATGTTTATTTAAAATGCCCTTTAACGAAATATCCCTGAAATATTACTTTTTGTGAGTGTTCTTTGCACGAAAGCATGGGAGGGGTTCTCCTTTTCACTTCTAACCCCATGTCAACTTTATTTGAATGGCCAACTTACAAGTAATTCTTCATAGCGTGTTATTTTATTTTATTTTTATTTTTTATTTTTTTTGGCTCTACAACTTTGCACTTTTAACTTGAAGACTTTCACCCTTTTTTAATGTTTTCTTGCTATTGATGGGTCTCCTAAAATCCATCTACGTTGCACTTTACTGGTAGTTTGAACAATGAAACGAAATGTGTCCTTGCACTTTTTAATGTTTGGAATGCTTTGTACCCTCTTCATATGGTGGTTTTTTAAAAATGTCATTGTTTCTAATTCATTTGTTTTACAAAACATTTTAAGACTAATAAAGATTGTTGCTAGAAGTGTAGAATATACCAAGCTGTCTAAATTCTAGGGGCTTTTTCTATAAGATTCAAAAAATTTGGCCAGGCGCAGCAGATAAGAAAAAGAAATTCTCCGAATCCGTGTTTTTTTTAGTTGACTCCAAAAAGTCCTTGTTATAGCTATCCGCTTGTTTAGAGTGCTCATCTAATTTCTTTTTTCTATGCAATGTAGTTACCGCAACAGGAAAACTCATCTGATTGTGGACTTTTTCTGTTGCATTATGTGGAGTTATTCTTGGAGGAAGCTCCTGCTTATTTCAATCCAACCAGAATCACTAAGTTGTCAAATTTTGTGAGTTCTTCTGTGCTCTATGCGTAATCATTGCCAGCAAACTTATTTTTATCAATTTTATGAATTATATGTTTCATTATGTGTTAAGCTAAATAGGCCTTTACTTTTAGATTGATGTGCAAGAACAACTTGTGTTTGGACGTACAAGCTAAGCTTGTACTAAGTGCATAAGTTTATTTATTAAAATGAGCAAAACACAAATACGGGTAAGCTTGTTAATATTCTGCTTGATAACAAGTCAACGTATGTATGTAATTGTGTATATTACCAAAAAAAAAATGCATGGTGTAGAAATATGTTGTGAACTTTACCGATTCAATTCTTCAAGTATTCTGTAGTACAACTATACAAGTTATGTATGATTAGTGAAGTTGATTCAAGTTTTTTCAAAGACATTAGAAAATTCTTCCGTACATTTGAAAGAAAAATATTAATAAATTATCTAAATAATTAAATTCAGTTATTTACTTAATGCCACATAAATGAAGGACCATTGTTATAAATCAGTGAGATGGATACAGCAATCCTAAAACCTTGTTGAACGTGCTATTGAATGGACATTTTCTTGCAAAAATCAGGAAGATTCATGTACATAAGTAACATCCAATTATCCCACTCGAGTTGGATAGTAGATATCAATCATGTTCTTCTTGGATTTTTGTCTCTTGAAATTACTTTGATGTATGGCTTTTGTGAGTATAACATTTGTTTGGGATTTTTAACTAGTGCAAACAAGTGGATTGAATTGTGATCAATCTTTTCCTTGATGAAATGACAATCAATGTTTGTATGCTTAGTCCAAGCAAACTCTTTCGTATATCTCGTATGGCATAACGTTACATTTTGACTACATTTTTTTTCACAAAAGTTTGTTTCTTACTTCTCCATGTGACAAAGTGTCACAACTCGTTCGGGGGCTTAGAATTACCAAGGTGGGAACTGTCGGTCGGATAGAGGAAAATTGTCTAACGTTTTTATTTCATAATTAAATAAAATCCACCAAAGCACAAAAAAGTCCTTATAATCATACAACTTAATTTTACAACATTTGATTTTGGTTTAAACTTTTACATTTAACATAAAATAAAGTTGAATTATACTACCTATCAGGTTACGCTTCATAGCACATGTACACGTACTCCCTAGGGTTAATCTAATCTACAACTAGTTTTTCTATAAGAAAATTATCAACTATAGTTTAAGTTAAACTGCACGGTGGATAAATGTTTTTAAGTTACAATAATTTTCATTTTAAAGTATTTTCATAAAAGAGCACGAAAAGTAAAAGACTGTGCAGTAAAAAAAAAACAGTAAAGAAAACAATTTCATTACTTTGCATTTATTTAGATCATACTTTTCATAACTGTGAGTCGCCGTCTAAACGTATACTTTATCAAAATATATGTTTAACCTTTTTCAACCCGCCATAAAGGTAGACAATCATTTTCATTTCCATTTTGTGCACAAGTACAATGCATTCCCTACTAGTATCATCCATGAGTGACTCCCTATGCATGCATATATCATATCTTACTCAGTTTTATCTTGTATCTAACATTTAAAAGAAATCATTTACCTTTACATTTAAAATAAGCAGAACTATTGTAAAATAAAATGCATTTTCCTACCTTAATAGTGTTGTCTGCTATCCTTTTCTTGGTCAGTCTAAACTTTGGATGTACCTATAATAACAAATTAATGTTAAATAATTTCTTATTCAGTGCTAATTTTCTTTCTTATTAAGTATAGATTTTCTACCATTATTGTCATAATTGTCATACTTTATTTATTTAATTAGTTATTTAGTTATTTATATAGACATTTATACATATATATGAATTATTTAAACATGTATACGTATAAATGTAGAAATATTTGAATTATAGTTTATGTGAAAGCTTCTAACATTTTTCTATTTGCATACCTAACATAATAGCAATTTAATTATAACTAAATTTTAATTTTAGGATTTTTAATCTCATATTAACATGACTTAATAAGAAATTAATAATTCATTATTGAGATTGAGTTCTATAGCTGAAGCTATCCTCCCCATTTTCTACCTCAGCTTCGTCGAAACCCTTGGTCGTAAGAGGCAACATTGAGATGTTCGGAAAATTAATTGAATTTACTTACATTTCATAACTTAATTTAATCAATTAACTTAATAACTTAAATAAATTAATATCTTACCTTTTAAACCCTCCTCTGTCTGCCCTAGGTCATGCGAATCGAACCCAATGGACTTCGGTCCAGCACTTCACTCACGTGAGAAGGATCCCGCGAGCCTTCCTTCCTCTCCAAGCTCTCGACCGAGATTCTATAGGCCACTTGTGCCCACTTCCTCCTCCTCCTTCCTCTATGAGATGCACGTCATGGCACTCTCCTCTCAGGTAGGACACAAGAGCTCTCCCCTTTTCTTTCTTTCAGTTTCGGCTCGATTGCGCAATGATTCTTTCGTACGATCAACAGCCTTGCAGCCCTTACTCGTCTTGATTGTGGTTTCCTCTGCACACGAACGCAACACGACAAATGGTCGACGTCATCATCTTTTTCACTTGTAAGCAGGGCTCGGTGTCAAAGGTCGCAACTCAATCTAGGTAATACCATGAGTCCTCTCCTTCCTTCTTCGACTTCTTCTTCGACTTCTCCTTCTTCTTCTTCTTCTTCCTTCCTCTGCACTCAAGCATAATGTTGAAGCCGCTCGACAACTTTCCTTTATTTTTTCCCTTCAATTTCTCTTCTATCCTTGTCCAGGGCATGACGTTGCACAATAGTCGTAACTTCTTTATTTCTTCTTCTCCTATGCAGCTTCCTTTCCTGTTCCTCGCTCGATATATTTCAATTCAATCGAAAGAGGGTTGCAAAAGTTATGTTATAACTAAAGGGATGCATCTGTTTATTATTATTATTATTATGATTACTCAGTTTTCAGTTATTATACAAAGTTTCTCCATAAATATGTGCAATATATATTTTTTAATTTTTTTTATATCTACTAGTTTATCTCACTTCAGTAATAGATTTTTGTGCATATTACATCATTGAAGACTTTCACATTTATGTTGTAAGTTTTCCTGAAATATAATCTTTTGATAAGATTCTTCATCGGATATTCAGGGATCCATAAAACAACTTCCATTTGTATTTTTAAGGGGTTATACATAAATTTATTGGATATGACCAATATCCATCCTTCCGTTGGGAGTTTTTCCAAATCATAACACTTTGCCAAGGTTCTTCCTCAGACGTTGAAAATTTTGAAATGAACCCAAATTTGTGTTTTTGTGTGCCATTCATACATCTTCTAACCATGCTGATTAAGAACTAAACATCTAGTTTAAAATGTTCCAGATAAATCTGTTTCCCCGTAAATATGTTGCTTGCATAAATATCTAGCACTTAAATCCTAACATGCATAAGTATGGCGTCCCACTTTTGGCCCAAGGACAGCAACATCCATTTTATTGTTCATATTATCAATATTCTCCCAATGCTCATCTTCAGCAGGATATTTTGCAGTGCTCATAGAAATCAAGCGTCTATTATGTTGTCCTTGAGGCAGAATTTTCTGAAGTCCGTCTATTTTCTATTGCTGGTTGAATCCTGAAATATATATTTAACTTTCTAAGTCCGTTTTTTAT
Organism: Phalaenopsis aphrodite; assembly: GCA_003013225.1. Lineage (NCBI taxonomy): Eukaryota > Viridiplantae > Streptophyta > Magnoliopsida > Asparagales > Orchidaceae > Phalaenopsis > Phalaenopsis aphrodite. The sequence goes on from NEWO01000015.1 coordinate 3,835,197, forward strand.
TATTATTGTTAGCTTCCTACTTTACTTGGCATCCACCTTGCCATTTGCCAGATTTTTGTGAAGTATGTTTGATTTGCTAGCTTGTCTTACTTTGGCATGCTGTTCTTACTTTTGGGTGGTCCGGTCACCGTGAATGTGAAATTTATGTGAATGTTTATTTATGACTGAGCTCTTAGCAGCTTAGTGCAGATTGGTTTCCACCTGCTGAGGCTTCTTTTAAACGATTTCATATCCGTGGGCTGTTATATGAACTTCTAAGAGATTCATCTCAAAAACAAACTCCCACTTATAGCAATGGGGATTTCCCCTGCTCTGGTGATGATTGCGATCAAGCTGTTGCTTTGGAGTTTCTTTCTGCAGAGGACAGCCCATCAAAAATAGCTGATGGTAATTCTTTTTTTGTATAAATTTGATCTAACTTTGAACTCCGCAATCCTTTTTGTTTGGTCGTTGTAATAAACAAGAGGAACTTGTTTGGTTGGCATTTCTTGATCCAGGGTCTACTTCAACTCTCCTTGTAATTCATGGCAATAATTTTGAGCAGACCGCAACTTTCGCTTCTCCTCATCCAAGAACATGCCTCGAGAAGGTAAATATCATTTTGAAACCATTTGGTTCACTAGCCTTCCCTTGCCACAATTATTTTTTTATCTTTTGCATGCCGATTAACTTGATATTTAAAGCTATGTTTGTTCATTAGATCTGTGAAACTCTTAAGACCAATACAGTGACCTTGTGGGAGTGTTCAGGCCATAACTGTGAAGTAATGATTGAATTTTTTTGCATCTTGACTAAGCTAGTCCATCTATAGTACTTTTTGATACAAAAATGCTTTTTTTACCTGGCATTTCATGTTGAAGATTATGAAACATTTTAATCTCTTGTGAAATTGCATTCAAGACATACATATCAACCCAAAGATGCTATATTCTTGAGTTGATTAAGAGATCAGTAATGATTATTTTAATCTTAGGTGTTCTGCTTGCACTCAAGTAGTTCTTTATTGAGGGTTTGATAAAAATATTTTTCAGGCCCTCATATGAGTTTTTATTTTAATATTTTTGTCTCCTGGACAGCAAACGTAATAGTTTTATCTATTTATCTGGTATATAACCATTGAAATTTCCTTATTAATGCAAGGTATATGCTGGTGAAGTTTATTCTATTTGAATACTTCAGATCATCTGGACTGTTGATTACGTTGTTAATTTCATTTGATTGATACATGTTTAAATTGGTGTTTTGTGCCATGAAATTTGGGATCACATTACTTTTCCTGATAAAGTTTGGTATGAGTCTTAATTTAACATTTGGTTGTTATGTGTTGAAAAATTAAACAAAGAAAATCAAACTTGTATTGAAAAATAACTCTTAAAACATATACTTTAAGGTTTTGGTTTGTTAAATATGTGGATAGAAACTAACGTTACATTTGCTTCTATAGTTGGTCTTTTTGTTATCATTTTCAGTACATGCTATGACGTTGGGCTTCTTTGCCCCTTACGTGCTAGATGTCGCGATATTACTGGCGTGGGGTGTCATTGCCCCAAACGCAATAGATGCCATGATATTACCTCAAACCGGTTTAGTCCGGGCAAAGGAGGGACCGTCCTATCCTTCAAAGCATGGGTTTCCCTCTTATTTGGAGTGTGGCCCACTCCTCTTTACCCTAGGTTTATATATATGTTATCTTTTTGTGTTTAGGTTAGTTTTTCGTGTGTTTTGTATTGGGATAGCCGCCATCAGCTCTTCTTCCCTTCGAGGGATGTATCCTAAGGTCTCAAGTGGTGTTTCGGCTATATCTTGGTCTTCAGGTAGTGATTATCTTCCACATCCCTTTCGCTTCACAGTTACGCCTTCCTCGTTGTAGTCACTCCAATGGCAGTTTTTTTGTTGTTTGTCCTGCAGTTCCTAGTCATTCAGCCATCCTCCTCGCTGCTGCACCACCAGGACAGCGCAGTCCTATGCCTTCCTCACCATTGTTGCAGTCATTCCCACTCGCCGCCGCGACTGCCTGAAAACAGCCTATCCTGGTTGTCTTTTGCTTTTCCAGCTGCTTGACCAACTGTTTCTCTCATTCCAGCCTATTGCCATTGCCGTAACTCCTCCCCTTCTCTGCCAACATCCTTCCCACTTGTTGCTATCAACCCGGACAACCCTTACTCATCGTCCCCCTGCTATCTACTTGTTGTCCGGCCCGGTAAGCCGTTGCTGTGTTGTTTTCTTCCTGCTAGTTGTCTTTTCCAACCATATGTGACCTTCCAAACCCTCACCACCTACCACCACCCCGGGATCCAACCTCATGTTTGTATTTTGTAAGTTGTTACTTTCAATTTATGGTGTCGTAATGTTATTATTTTTTATTCCATTTGGTTGTTGTAAGTCCATATTTGAGTTTCAGTAATAATCTTTTCTTTTTCTATTGTGGTTTGGGTTAACTCTGGTATCATGCTCATTAATGATTGTTATTGTATTTGAAGTTTGTAAGAGATGTTTGGCCTAATGCTGAAGCGAAGTTTGAATGTTTTTCTTTGAATGGAGAAGAAGGTGTGCGCACATGCACGTTTGTGCACAAACATTTACTAGTATCCTTTAGAAAAAGGATTTACTATTTTCCTTCTAAAAAGGCGAGTCATTATCCTTGCCCCTATTTTACCCTTTGTTCAATTTTTTGAATAGTTGATATCACACATAACCCGAGGCTTGAAAATTTTAAGGCAGAAGCAGACGGTTATACAATAATTTTAAATTAAAAACACTATCGCTAACTTATAAAAATAATTAACCACAAGATTGAAAGAGCGACTAATGAGGAAAATCAAATCAATTTAACTATAAAGCAATTGTTAATGTGAATATGATTCTTTTGTTGTTCGCGCCTTCGATAAATTATCTCTCTTCTTCCACTCATATTCTAGTCAAACATTTAAATCGTAAAATATTAGTTTAAATTATTGTGAATTATCAACAAATCAATGAATATTTATATTTTTAAAGTTACAATAACATAAAATAATTGAAAGGATCTTATGCATATTAGTTAAAATTTTGTAAATCAATGTTAGATTGCTTATTCATCCAAATATGACCAGATGAAATATTCAAAGCATTACAATATAATACCTTATCCATATATTATATCGGTCACATGAGCACAATCTAACAGACATCAGTATCTTTTTTTTACTTCACATGCACTGATACCTTAAACGAGGATGTTAGTGTTCCCAACTGGTATAATAGAAGGGTGAACTTTATCAGCCAACATGTATATACAAGCATTTTATTTTCATTTATCTTTTTATAATAATTAATATATGCAACAAATGGATTTTAACATGTTTATTGGTCTGCAACATATATTTCAATATGACCAAATTTATTGTTGCTTAGAATAACATATATTTTATTACTTCAATCTAAAAATAACAGTACTTTAACTCCTGATAACTAGTTTGTTCCTTTCGCATTTACTTATTTTAAATGAACACCTAATTGCCCTTAAAAAAAAAATGAACACCTAATTAGACATATAAAATATTATTGCTAGTTTTAGTTAATTCTATTATTAAATAGCATTTTTTATTCATTTAATTAGATATGCGAACTTTTACTCTAAAATAAGTATATATAAATCATAATTAGTGTTTATCATTTAGTTTGATGCGCGCAATTGGATTATTGGCAATCATATATATAAGATAATATTAAATTGTTTCTTGTTTTGTTTTCTTTTTAACTTTATATAAATCAGGAATATGTACTTTTACTGATATTTGATCTCATTTGTTTATGTTGTTTTTTCTATCATAATATCTTTAAAAAAATTAAGTTTTACTATTTCTTATTCATTTGTTTTGTTT
>NEWO01000015.1:3839852-3865230 GCA_003013225.1 Phalaenopsis aphrodite
TAAAATTGCATTCTATGCTTTATGTTTATATCTACTCAAATGAAGGCATTTAGGCTCTAATGTAAGATTTCCATAATTCAAGTTTTTCTTGAGCTCTTTCTACAACGAAAAGCATACACGAGGGTACATCCTTCTGTAAATGTCCAATAACAACATCCATAACGAAAGAAAATAGATACGGGCTTAAAGCCAAACTCTGATGTAATCCATTTGAAATAGGACAATACTTGGTTGAATCTCCTTCTGTTTAAACACAAATAACAGATCTAGTATACATATCTTTAATGACTTGAATACAATTCATACCAACACATTTCTTTTCTAGAATTCTCCAAAGAACTTCTCTTGAAACCTTATCGTAAGATTTTTGTAAATCAATAAAATCATATGTAGATCCTTCATACTCGTTTTGTACTTCTCCATCAAACCTCTCAATAAATGTATACATTCTATAGTAGACTTGCACGACATAAATGCAAACTTATTATGAGAAATCTTTGCATCACATCTTAACCTATGTTCAATTAGTCTCTCATAATTTTAATGTTTGACACATTAACTTAATTCCTTTATCATTTGCACTCTTCTGCATCCCTTTTATTCTTAAAAATGTGGCCCACAATACTCTTCCTTCATTTCTCAAGCATTTTTTTAGTTTTTACAATAATATAAAAAGTTCAACAAGCTAAAAAAACTCACAAATCTCTTAAATATTCTCACACTACCATCAGGTCCTACTAATTTCTTACCCTCGGTTTTCTTTTAGTCATCATCAACTTCCTTTTTATTAATATGACAGTAAAAATAAAATATTTTATTATTATTAATGATATTAAGATCACGAAGGTCGATCATATTTTCAAAAACTTCATTGTGAAGTTTATCAAAATATCTCACCCCCACCTATATTGAATATCTCTCTAAGTAGTTTTTGTTTTTCAACTTTAGTACACTTTACTTAAATTAAATATTTACCATTTTTTTCTCTTTGTTTGTCTAGTGTATACATATATCTTTCACCATCTTTAGTATTTAGTTTATTATAAAGATTACTAAAAGTAGAATTTTTAGCATCATAAATTGTTCTCTAAGACTGTACAAGCCACCTTATATTTTTTTTAGTTTTCTACATTTAAACCAATTAAAAAAAACTTTTAATATTTTATGTTTTATTGTACATTATTATTTCAATGCCAACTATTTATATATATATATATATATATATATATATATATATATATATATCAAGTACATCTTTTGTCACTTGTTTAATAGTGTTTGTTACTTTTCCTACATAAAATTAACTTCTTCATGACATCACAAATCTTGAATCCTTGAAGAGTACTAATAAAAATAATTATTCTAGATGTTAAATACGAAACTTGAATTCCCCATTTAACTTCTGAAACTAAATTCAATGCTTTGACTATAATATATGTACTCATTGGTGTATTATTTTCATTTTATCTGGCTAAATTTTACAATTTTGATAATCTTTGTGTTTTAAATGGGTAAACAACATTTAACATTTCTGGGATGTTAACCAGTATCTCGTTTATATATTTTATGTTGCATGATCTTCCTTGAGGACTTGATTATTCATATTCTAAAGCTTAAAAGGAAAAAAACAAAACCTCCTTGTATTTCTGTAATTATAATTACTGAAATGCTAGTATTATTTAGTATTCTTTGCTATCGCTTTTTTTTTTCCTAATATTGTAAAAATGGGATACACAGACACCCTGTTTTATTCTCTCTTTCTGCTTGTAAATTAGGAACTTGGGGATGCTCAAGTAGACATAACAGAGAATCTAATTGGGGAGGGGAATGAAGATTCATCAGATCAACTGGTTGCCATGATCAAGAACCTAGATGATTGCCATCTACTTGTTGGTAGTCCTACTCAGATCTGTTTAACATCATACAGTGTGAACGACCCGGGATCTCGTTACCTCCCATGCATTCCCGAGCAACCGATGGAGGCAGTTGTGGATACCTTTCCTACAATATTGAACGACCACCAACTTGCTATCTCGGGCGAGAAAGATGGAACACAAAAGCTTACATCTGTGGTCGATGGCTGCACTTTCGTGCCTGATAATCCCATTACATCTGGCGAGAATCTGAGCGAATGCGTTAGAAGTTCGCAAGAAATGGATGATGGTAATTCCGAGGTTGAAAAGCATGATGATCCCCGAAATATTTGTGGTTTTATAGATGATCACTGTGATAATGATGAAAAATATCTCAAAACTTGCACCAAAGAAATGTGTGAAGAAGCCGATACATCAGAGATTGAGAATGATAAAGCTGATCATTGTCTACAAAACCAAACTATTGGTGCTAATTGTAAAGTGGAAGAAAACAGCTCCATGGCTGAGGATTTGGATGGAGGGGACAAAGAGATGAGCCCTCCTCAGAACGTTGCAGAAGTTTCTGATAGTCAAGAGAACAATTTTGTCAAGGAAACGAGCAAACAAAGCATTGATACCATTAAAGAGGATCAATCAGGATCAAATTTTCATGATTCGGGGATTGTCGAGGTGATTTCTTTAGACAGTGATGTCTTTCAGCCTAAGAGGAATAGAATCTCTGAATCTGTACAGCAGGTTTCTAAACGCCGGAAGGTCTTGCACCAGGACATACGTCGCCGGGTCACTCGAAGCTCTTCTAAAGAGTGTGCTTCATGACATTTTGGACCATTTCACAAATCTAACAGATTCATAAGATCGTTGTGTAAATTTTTAGTGAAGCAGCTATTCATTTCCACTGTTTTAAGTCTCCGTGATAGATTTCAATCAGGATTTAATGTTTTGTTGCCTGCATTGTAGGAGAAGATTGTGGGGGTGATTAGCGGGTTTAGTGTGAGTTGATGCCCATGTTTTGTTTGTTCAATGTATGTGCGTTTTAACTCTTTACTGTCAAAGACAAGGCATGGCACGATACTCTTTATCTTTTTGATAAATTTACATACATACCATACAATTCTTATATATTTACTTATCTAACACTCAAAAGTTTGATATTTATACCTATAACACATTGGTTTCATAAACCCATGCATGAAAAAGTGCATTTCATTTTTAAAATGGTGGTAACATTTTTTTTGAGGTGATGCTAAAAATTTAGTGGTATGCATATAAATATGAATGTTGGGTGTGAGATATTTATGTACATAAGAATTATGGTGGTATGTATGTAAATGTGCAATCCGCAGCACATTTACATGCATGCTTCATAATTCTTATGCATTTACATGTTTAACACCATGAAATTTATGTCCAGAACAGTCAATTTTAACGTCATGTCAAAGATATCAGTATTATATTTTGAAAAAAGGTGGAGTATATTTTTAATGAATATATTTTAATGTGATTATGATGGCAAAGTGTTATATTATAATTTTAAAATCTTAGGTGTTAGATATGTAAATATATAGAAATATTTGCATAATGTATGCAAATATTTCTTTATATTAATAGAGAAATATGCCACTACATAGGATGCAAGGAGAAAAATGATTCATGTAGCCGACCCCATGTAGTGGGATTAAGGCTTTGTTGTTGTTGTTATATGCTTGTTGTTATGCCCATGTGATTTGCGCTTGAACTTGGTTAATTTGAGCGCGAGTATAAATCTACGAGTTCTAGTCAGCTTCTAAGACGATTTGTTTATTATAAAAGAGAGAATAATATTATTTCAAGTTAGTGTATAATAAAATTTTGTGTGGCGTTTCTCGTGATATTTCCTCATTCCATTCGAGCTGTACAAATAATATTATTACAAAATTTTCAAGCACATTTTTAGAAGTTGTTAGTTTGCATAAAATATTTCTAAGTCTCGTTGACTTGGGAGATAAATACCTAGGAGTAGGAACATGGAGAGCAAGCTCGTCAACATGCAAATGCTCCTAACGCCACACTTGGAACAAGTGTAAACATCCTACTATTTTAGCACGAGTTAAATTTAACTCTTTATTCAAACACGATAACACAAAAGCATCTTAGAGAATATTGTGAAAATATAGTAAAATCCTAATGTAATGCTAAATATTGTAAATGTATGTGCGAGCCTGACGTATTAGTAAGTAAAAAACATCCTAACATGTATAAAGCATATGCTCTAACATGGCACAGAGTATGATGATTCATTCTCGTATGATTCTCTATAAAAGGTTAATCTTAGCCAACGAAGAGGTGTAATTCAAACTTTGTCATGACTTTTTTGTTTTAGGGTTGATGAACATACTCATTTATGTCTAGATGTTTTCATATTAAATTATCACAACAATATGACCAACTAGACCAGTGCAACTTCAGGTCAACGATAATATGATTAATGAGGGCCTCTCCATCCACCCTAATGACAACAATAATTTGTACATCCTGTAGAATGATAGTGATCTCACCTGCAAAATAATAAAAGTTTATTATCACATTATTAACTGCAAATATATTAATAACATACAATTTAATATATACTTGTCTTACAAATAGGTGGATAGAACATAATAATCAGAGGACATCATCTCTCCACCATCACGAATATCAAATGATGGTCTGACATGATGAATTGTAAGTGTTTAAGATAATCAAACCTTCCGGCGTAGTAAGCTAGCAACGAAATCTTCTTTCACGTTACGTTGCAGCAGGAAGTCGTCTCCGCCCTGTGTAACACAACATAAAGAGATCTTATTTCATGTCGCGGTGCAACAGAAAGTTGTCCATGTCTTCCGTAGTATGCGAGCAACAATATCTTCTTTCACATCAGTGAGATAAAGAAAGTTATCTCAATCCTTGCTCAGCAGGTGACTCGGGATCTTCTTGCTTGTTGCTTCTGCACATTTCGGTGGAGATGAAGAAATATTATATTTTTTTCTATCGCGCTTTAAGGGAGACAATTTCATGCTTTTGTAGCGGTGATATCTCTTGTACTCTTTTGTACTAGTTCTTGTTAGTCTTTATAGTCTTTTTAATCATGTGATGTAACATTTGTAGATGATAATGTAATTTTTTGTATGTTTTTGACGTTGCTCTGAGGTTGTTGTGGCTTCTCGACAGTACAAAATTATGCAATTAAAGTTAGCATACATACTTTATAAAATGAAGAATCACGTACCTTTTAAGGCTCATGCCTTCCAAGGTTGTGCCCTCTCAGGCTTATGACTTATAAGAGCTTGAAATGAACCAACACCTTCTAAAGCTCGTAGCCTTCTGAGGTTTTTTTATGTACCCGTGCATTCTGATGCTTGTAACTTTTTGGGATTTTTAATGTACATGTGCATTCTGAGGCTGGTAACCTTCTGAAGTTTTTGATGTTCATGTGTATTCTAAGGCTTATTGCCTTCTGAGGCCTTTGAAGTATCTGTGCTTTCTGAGGCATGTAGCCTTATGAGTTTCTTGAGTAGAGACATTGTCAACCAGTTGCTCTCATAGAGTCTTTCTAGTGAGGACCCTATCCACTACTAGCTTCGCATTGAGACTTGCCTCTTGTGCTAATCTTTCAGAGTTATGGTTGCTTCTCATTCAGTCTTGCCTCTCGAGCTTGACTTCTAAGGGCATGGTAGCTTCTCATCGAGTCTTGTCTCTTGGGCTTGACTTTCAAGTGTAGTGTATCTTCCCATTGAGTCTTTTCTTTCGGGCTCGACTTTCAGAGGCATGGATGAGGACCATGTCTACTGCTTTCCCTAAAGGGGACTTTCTACACAAAAATTACTTTCATGAGAAAATATGAAAAATCTACTGAAATGACAGTTTAAATCAACATTATTATTTTACTAAAATAAAGTTCGGAGTTTAATAAGATAATTTGGAGTTGTACTTTTCATTTGATAGTTCTGAAGATTCTCTTCTAGTTCCCCTCAACTTGTTCTTATAAGTAGCGACCCAGATGACCTTTTTGTACCAGACATTTTATTTCTTCCTTTAATTGAAAACATCTTTCTGTTGAATGTCCTTTTGCACGGTGGAAATAAAAATATTGAGACAAGTTTCCACCATATGATTTTCTTAAGGGTTTTGGCCACTTGACAGTCTCTTCATTCTTGATGGTCATAAGGATGTTGACACGTGACGTGTTGAGTGGCGTTTATTCTTTTTTTAATTGTGGCTCACGATTTCCCTATAGTTTGAACTTTTTTTTTCTGTGAGATTTGATTGGTATCCCCAACATTATTCTTGCACGTGCCCTCCAATTGCTTAAATTGTTCTTTGCATGCAATGATGGTATTGTCTACAAAGATTTGAGCTTCGACGCGATGGATGAGTTTAGTGTAAAAGTGCACTGTCTCTCGCATCAGTGATGAATAGAAAGATCCTTGGTGGATCCCTCCAAGAAAAACTCCTCTCAGTAATTCCAGTTCCACTAGAGGAATCTGGCGGGCTTCAGTGATGAACATGTGGAATTATTCCTTGAGGAATTCCCCTTCATTCTAGCGAACTCCCGATAAGTGAGATGAGTCTTTGATGATCCTTCTATTTGTTATGATCTTCTCTAAGAATAATCTGACAAGCTCATTAAATGTGTTGATGGTGCCCCGCCTCCCCCCCGGAGAGTATGGAAAACCATGTGTGAGCTTGTTCCTTAACAGTCACTGGGAACACTTGACATAGAAGCACATCAGAAGCACAGTGATGTGCATGATGGTTCAATAGTGATCGACGTGCTCATAAGGATCATTTACCCCTTCATAGACATCAATGTTTGGGATATTGAAACCTACTGGGATATGGTGTGGGAGACTGCGTCAGCCAATGATGGCCTGGTGGCAGGTGAATTGCATGAGACGGATGAGTGGAACTTGTAATGTTAAGAAAATCAACGTCTCGTCTCGATAGAGGAATGGTTTCATTGTTAGGAGAGAATCCAGTGAGTGGGATATTTTTTGTTGAAAGCTGGGCCGGTGGTAGGTGAGTTCCATTGAGTTGCGGTTGTCGCTTCCCGCGTAGGTGATGAAGGATCGCATGTTGAGGCTCCTTCATCCTACATACTCAATCTTTCAAAGAATGACCCAAGATACCTTCATCAGTGGGGTAATGCCTTCATTTTGAGACTCCTTCATGCCTTCTTAATGACCTTGGCTTCGTGTCTGTCTTCTGGAATGATCGGTGTTGGATCAGAATGCTCTATTGTTGCAAGTGTTGCGTTTGGTGGCCATGCAACAATTCTTACAAGTTTTTTATTGATGAGAATACCATATTTCCCACAAACGACACCAAACTGATGCGTGCTATAAAATTCACGGAGGTAGAGTAATAGATTATCGTCTTAGCATTGCACGAGAATTCAACACACACTCAGGTAATAGGAAACAACCAGTAATGATACTATAAGTTCTTACGTGGAAATCCCGTAAAGGGAAAAAACTTCAAGGCTTGACCCATATGTAAAAAAGCTACTGTAAGTTGATGATTACAAAGACCCTTATCCCCCATACGAGAAACAATTATTAGGTTTTTAAAGTTACAACGTCGACTGACAACTTCCAGTTGGTGGTGATCGACGATGGTCAACGGTTGAAGACTGTCAGTGGTGGTTGGCGACGACAATTGTGCTCGATGGCAGTCGGTGGTTGTTGGACGGCGGTAAGCGGTGGTCGATGAAAATCAATGGCGATTGGCGGTGGTCAAATCCATCTGACGATGGTCGATGGCAGCCGACGACGATCGACGGTGACAGGGATGATGTTGGACTTCAGCTCCATCTCAAAGCTTTAAGTTATCTCTCAAACCTCCAGTTCTTTCTCATGAGTGAGTTGGGGTTCTATTTATAGTATTCTGAATAGAATGAATGCTAGAATATAAATTACTTTGATTGGACGGTCTGGATGACTTCCTTCGATGAAACAGTGTTTGATGGAAATTTGAGTGCATAAACGATGTCGGAATTGAGCAATCTTTGGCTCGTTGGATTCGTCTTGTAGAGACGCTCGATATGATTATAGGCTTGCTAGATTCGACATTTGTTTAACATTCTAAATATGTCTGAAAAACTTCCAAGAGTGATTTAATAAGTCGATATGAGCTTGATTTGACTCAGATTGTACTAAATTTTGATAACATTGGGCTCTTATTATCAAGCCTGTCAGTTTGATTGTTAGTTTGCTGAAATCAGAGTTATGGAAGAGTTTTAATCGATATTTGAATATTTCTTGCTAAAAAAGTCATCTCGAGCTCTGCATTATGCCTCAAGATTCGTGTTTGATGATGAAATTTTTTTGAAGGCCTATCACTTATATTATTCGAATTTCTTTCCATTTTTAATGGCCACTTCATTAAAATTGAATTATTTTCTTGACAAACTTGTCTCTCCTTTTAGTAGCTTCCAAAATTATAGACAATAATTACGAGGTTTATTATTATTATTATTATTATTATTATTATTATTATTATGTTCATTTTTAAACTATAAAATTAAGACGCTCGATAATGATATCTGGGCTTTGGATGGGTCTCAAAAGACTGGAAATTTACTCTTTGTATTAAGGGAGTATAGCCAAAACGATTCCTCGACTGTACTGTGAAAGCTTCTACCCATGGCCGCCACCGCTGCCTCCTTCCGCCCTCTCACCGTCGCTGCGGCTCGATCTTCCTCTTCATCCTCTTCCTTGTCCCGTCGTTTCGCTCTCTTCCACCTGGCCAGCGGTGAGCTTCATCTTGCTCAATATTTCAGAATTAGCAGCGCGTTTGGAATCGCGAAGTTTCCCAATTTTTGCTGAGCTAAGGCCATGTGCTTATATTGGTCAATTTCTACGATAAGATCTAGTTGCTTTTTCAATCTTTAATACTCTGATGTTAGGTTGTGTTGGTTTTTAGCAGTGAGTTTTGTCAGTGGGCGGGAGTAGGGATGGAGCTTTCTTCTTCTGCTGAGGTGGAGACGACTTGCAAATTTTATGGGAGGGGTTTTTCTGTGGAATTACTTTCATGTCTTGATTTACTTGCCCGTTTTATTTGTGGGGAATCACTGAAATTGATGAAAGGTTGATCAGGATGTATGGATTCACTGGTTAATATCTTTTAAATTGGGCTTATTATCTAGTTGGGTGGGATTTTTTTCTTTTTTTGATTCTTGGGTTTCATTGTGCGAGTAATTCAATCGGGTGCATTTGCAGTACAATAGTTGTGACTAGGATAATGATGACGGCGATGATGCTATTAATGATGCTATTGAGGGGAAAAAATTTGCGTACCTCAAGGGGTACGCAGAGATGTGTACATAATAGGTGGTACATGGGTGTTATATGGGAGTTACATAGGGTTACAAGCGTGTTATAACTTCCTTGTAACTTTCGTGTAACTCAGCTGTGACCCGCGCTTTTATTTTATCCATTGAGATTACAAGGTTATAGTGGGGTTGCACGGGAGTTACACGGGAGGTACAACCGGTTATAACCCCCTTGTAATTCCTGTATAAATCCTGTGTACCCTATTATGTCACATCTCTGCGTACCCCTTGACGTACGTAAATTTTTTCCTTATTGAGGTGCATTTAAGGTCTAGTACGTAATTAAAGTTTGACTTCTCATAATCCTTGGTATGTTGAGAGTATAATTATTTGAATGGTAATGGGTCTTTTTAATCTTTCATTTGTCTAAAGGTGAGGCTTTCTTTTCTTTCATCTATGATCATTTCTTGTGCACGATAAATCATGAAATGCTTGAGCCATTCTGAGGATGTTTTTCAGGGGTGATTAGCTTTTTAAGGTTGAAAAAAGTTGAGTTTGAGTAATCTTGTTCTAAGTTTTGTTTTCAATCCCTTCAAAAAATACTTTAAAGATTGAAAATGTAAATAAGAATGTGCCCTTAATTCCCATCCTGGACTTGATTGGACACTGATGGCTTCTTGACCTATTTGTTGATTCAGCAAGCGCCTTCTATGGATACAAAGCTTGTACTATGATCCTTTCACCCTACTATTTACGTTTGCAAGATTTACATACATACCACTCGATTCATATGTGCTTACATATACAACAACTAAACTTCAACTTTTACATATGTAAAACCTTACCTATGCGCGAATAGCTGTATTTCACTTTTCAAAAGTTAAAATAGTAGTATTTTTCATGTGACACGGAATATTTGGGTGGTTTAAATGTAAAAAGTAAAGTTTAGGTGTTAGATATGTAAATTCATAAGAGTTGGATCATACGTGTGTAAATGCCCCTTTAGTTTTTAGTTCCAAACTTGAATACTGCAAGGGATGTTTCTTATAATAATCTTTTTGTACTATATATCCAGTTGGCTTTTGCAATTTGAATTGAAGCAATGAATATATCTTTTTCCACGAATTTGCATTATTTTGAATATTTTAAGGCATGAATGTATAGCTGTGCCGCAAGCCCAATTATTTGGAATGAAGCCTTTGCAATTAAAAAGAGCAGCAGCAGATGAAGCTTTAGTTCGTTCTACTGGGAACATTGCTCAAACTAGAACTACTATTACTCAAGAGAACGCCTTGGAATGGGCCAAAAAGGATAACAGAAGGCTACTTCATGTTGTTTATCGTGTGGGTGATTTAGACAAGACAATAAAGTATGTTTCTCTTTCTCCACAAGTATCAAGTCTAAAGTTATCTCATTGATTCTATGGCTTTGAAATCTTTGAGCTTGTTCCTGTTTGTTGGTCAGATTTTACACTGAGTGTTTGGGTATGAAATTATTACGGAAGCGTGACATTCCCGAGGAACGATATACAAATGCTTTCCTTGGCTACGGACCTGAAGATTCACATTTTGTTGCTGAGCTCACTTATAGTAAACTACTTCTCTTACCATTTAACAAGCTAATATGAATCATCATCCTATTATAAATGTTCTTTTGTGTATTTAATGTTGTTCCTCCATGCTTTTCATAATTTTGTAAATTGGAATTGTTCTTGTAATACTTTCTTGTTTTTTTAAGTATATTTTTCTAAACCATGACAGATTACGGAGTTGAAAAATATGATATTGGAGCTGGTTTTGGTCACTTCGGTGTCGCGGTTGAAGATGTAAGCTTTTGTTTTCATGTTATGCAGAAACAATTGCCTACAATGTGATTATAAATTTCTTATCTAGTTTATGATACTTCATGTTTTCTTATCTACTCATAATTTGTGATTCTGTAAAACTGACTTGTGTCACTTTTGCTTGACAAAAAATTATGAAAGTGTAGTTTAGGAAATATTTCACATTCTAACATGTTCATGCTTCTTTATATTATGGGAATGATGAACTCTGCAATGGACTTATTCTGTGGAACTTTGGTATTACCGAAAAATAATACTTGTCAGCACCATGTTTTTCTAATAATGAGACTAAATTTTGCAAAATCAAGATTCATCTACAATTTTTTATTTGATTAATACTTTGGCCTTCTAATTGTCATTACAAAAGCAAATATAATCTATGTATTGAAGAACTAATATTAAGCCATTTCCTAGTGCAACGGGCCTTTTAAATTTATGGTTTGAAGTTGGTTTGAGACATACCTTGATTTTGAAAAAATTAGTATGGCTTGCCCTACTTATGTTTAAGAAAAATGCGGAATATGTAATATGTATTTCATCATGCATTATATTTGAACCCTTCATAAGCTCCTTTAATCAAATCCTTACAATTATTTCCAAATAAAGTGTACCGTGTTTTAGCCATCTCAGTTGAAGTTTAGAGGGTCCTAAGGTGATTATTCGCTGTAGCATTTTAGACATTCTTCAGTGTATGATAGACCGCCGCATGTCATAACTCAGAGATTGTACAGATATGTACTTTCATTTTAAATAATTTCATTGGTTTTATATCTTCAATGAGATTCTCATTAGGTGTATATATTTATGCCAAATAGGTTGCTAAAACTGTTGATCTTATAAAAGCCAAAGGTGGTAAAGTGACAAGGGAACCTGGTCCTGTTAAAGGAGGTAAAAGTATTATTGCTTTCATTGAGGATCCTGATGGTTATAAGTTTGAGCTTTTGGAAAGAGGTCCAACACCAGAGCCATTGTGCCAAGTAATGCTTCGAGTGGGAGATCTTGATCGATCCATAGAATTCTACAAGAAAGTGAGTCAGTTTCATTTTATAACACATTCAAACGTGCTTTTAGCTTTGCTCACTCATGCTGTTTAACCTTGAATTTTTCATATTTTCCACGAAGGCTTTTGGCATGGATCTTCTACGTAAACGAGATAATCCTGAATATAAGGTAACTTTTAGCTAATTGAGTGAGTTTATTCACACCTCTTTCACCAAGTGCATTTAAAAATTTACTGCTTAATCTTTTTAGACCTTGCTCCATTTTGCATAACTTCAGTTTATAACTTTGCGGAAAATTCATGGTATTTGTATCATTTTAAAATTACCATAATAATTGTTGCTATTATGGTTGTGTTTGCTGGAGTCCTCAAATGGGACTTTATGTCTATCTACATTGAATATGCCCTCTTATTTCCAAAAAAGAATTATAATTATTATGCATCTTTAGACCTGTTAGATATGTATGTTCATTGAGCTAGTTGCACACATTTTCACTCCTCTCTAAATATTTATAGATATTTCAGCCCTACTTTTTATGTTTTCTCTTCTACTGTAATATTTTCTTAGGACCAATCGTTTGAACTTAGCAAATTGGCATCTATTTGTCATCATGCAAACTATTTTTTTAGCAGGGTAGCTCACTTTTTATTTTTTCTCTCTCTTTAAAGCCTGTTTCATGTACTTGTTTATTTCCTGAAATACTTGTAGATCTCCCCATGCTTTAAGTTTGTTTACTTTCATTTGGATATTTGATTTATCTTCTCTGTTAATAGTATTTGTTCTGTGTGCTGCGCTGTTCACTGGTCATTGCTGGTTAAGCGCAATCGTTCTTTTTGATCTGATAGAAGCTTAGTGTCTGACCCGATAAGTGTAAGTTTGCTAAGGTATCAATTGATTGCTTCCAAATAAAAAACTTGTTTTAGAAAGTGTTGATTTCATTATTATTCATTTTATGTGAGGAAATGAAAAAATCACAACTGAGGGATTTTGAAGTTGCTTGTAAAATTTAAAATAAATATTAATTTCATTCAAATAATGGAGCCTAGCGCATCCACCAATTTTCAAAACCTACTTTTAAGGTAGTACAAGAAACATATTATGTTCCAACTGATGCTTGGATGCTGGGTATCAGATCTACTTCATTCCATTATCACCTGATGTTGTGTTTTATGGTTTCTATTTAATCTTAATAAAAAGTGGGATAAGAAATTTAGTTCTTCTTGTCCTTCTAATTAAAAATCTTTGATGGTAAACGGGCTTTTTTAGGTTTCTATTGGTATATTTAATTCACTTTCATTGGATTATTTATGCTAATGGAGAGCAGTCATTGATGGTAACCTTGCTTTTGATGTCACTTCTACATAACAAGCAACACTCCCTTATCTTGATCTCCTTTCTTTTTTTGTAGCATACACTAAAAATTGAGGCTTTGATACCAGCTTGATTTCTCCCCTGGATGACTAGCTACTATGCCAACCCCTTCTTTCTATACATGGAAAAATATTTTTCGTTTTCCTTAGTAGAGTGCGATGAAAACAATAGAAATTAGCAGCAACAATTGGAAATCACAAGAAATGGCAACAACATTAAGCTCACCACGACAATAGGGTGTTCTTCAGATCTTGACAACAACTACAGGAGCATCGGGTCTAGGCGTTGAAGGATAAGCTTCAGTTTTCTTGCCCAGGAGCCATTGCATAAGGAATAAGAATAGGAATAACAAGAATAATTGAAGAGTGCTGGTTGAATCTTCTACAAATTTGAGTGGTTAAATAATCAAGTATAATAAGGATAAGATCTAATCTACTAATAAAAAATTCCACAAAAATAAAACTTTAATTACAAATAACAAGCAATTTAACTTCAAAACACATGATAATTCCAAATTTTGTGCTTTCATTAAAAAATAATCGTATTAAAAAACACATAAAATTCAAGCTCATCCTTATTGTCCTGTAACTTGAGTTTTAATCTGATGATTTAGCTTTCAGGGCTTTGATCTTTATATACATTATTAAATTGATTGTGATTGCACCTATGAATTCTGGGCGATATTTTTTTTTTATGTCGATGGTGTGATATGAGGAGTTGGATGATGTAGAATCATGTGATCTAATCTCTTGATTCCTTCGTGATTTGATGACTAAATTGTGAGGGATATTTCTTTTTGGGTTTCTTTGAAATGAATTAATGGGAATATTTTTAATAGGTTTCGAGTGTTACTGGATTGGATATGGAATGTTTTGAGTTGGTGGAAGAAGTTTAAGAAAAAATGTTGATTGGCTTAAGATTTATGGATCAATTTTTAGTTGAAATTTTATAGTAGTGGAAGAATTGGTTTATTCATGGAAGAAGGTTATGGCCTAGAGATCAAAAGTTTGAGATGTTTGTTAACTAATAGATATGATTTTACATAAATTGGATTGGTGGTTATGAAATTTTAACGCTTAACTTTTAAATGTGGACTATTCACGATAGGTGGATAGCAAGAGTTAGAATTTTATGGATGAAATAAGGCTCAATCTTTATAAGGGTTGAAGTGGTTTAAGACTTTGGAAAAGTGACGGGAAAGTAGGAGAACAAGAAATAAGAGAGAGGAGTAGATGTTTGGATTTGTTAATTGTAATTATGTTTGGCTCGTAAATCAATACGAAAGTTGTTTACCCCAACTGCTGCAGACATTAATTTTTGCATTGATCCATGTTACATTTCATTGAATCAGTTGGGATATAAATAATACATGAAGTGCTCCAAAAAAGAATTCATAAAGAGACACACCAAAATTCGTCTATAAAAATTCATTCATAGGCTATAAAGGCTGCCCCCCTCATGATCTTGTCATATTTGAAGACATATAATACCACATCAATTTAAAGGATTTAATTAACTATTTTATTGCTTCTCTTGAATTTTTATTTTGGGCAAACTTTTATTTCAAAAACTAAATTTAATATTTAAAATATTTCATTCAAAAAGCATCCTCCATTTCCTAAATGAAAGAAAAGAAAATTAAGATGTATATAATTATCATGATAATCCGCCTTTGGTGAGAAGTTATTTTGTTGTTTGCATCAACTAAGTTATTTTGTTATTTGCATCATCTCTCCACTTGATAAACTCTGCATCATATAGTATAAAATGTCGTGTTTAAATGATTGGGATAATTCTCCATGTGTCTATAGATGTGGTGGAGTATTTATTTAGTTTTAGGTGTATCATAATATTTATGGCTACCGAGATAATTGATAATGACGCTAATTTTGAAAGTTGACTTTTATTTCCACTTGTTATGAATGTACTTTTTTCCCCTTATTTTGCAAATATCAATATGCTTAGTTAAAGTTGGATTTAGTGGTGGAGAGCCTTGCGGGAGAAGTTTTAAAGCAATTTTGTCTCCTATTAATTATGTTGTTGGCTCTTTGGATTGATTAGTTTTCCTCTTTTTTGAGATAAAGAATTGAAGTTTTGGATCTTTTTGTCTCTGATATCGAATGATGGGGATTTCTAATGACATTTTAGGGGTTGTTAGAGCGGAATAGGAGGTTTAAGGTTAGTGAAAGGCTAAAAGAAGATGAAAATAACAGTCACAGTAGGTGAATAACTAGAATTAGGTTTATAAATTGAAAGTGGGATGTTAAGGTTGTTGGAGTGGATGTAGAATTTTAGCTAACTAGTGTAGATGATTTTAAATCACTTGGATATGTGGCTAGTAAGTTAAAATTTATATGTAAAGTGGTCACAGGAGCCGGACAACAACAGTTAGGGTTTTGTGGAAGGGATGCAGCTTAATTTTATTGGAGCTTAAGGTGTATTAATGTTTTGGGAAGGTGGTGGAGATGTGAGAGAACAAGAAATAAGAGAGAATAATATGTTAGTTTGCAAACCATAATTGTGTCTGTGATATGATCCAAGCATAATTTCCACAAAAATTAGCGCACAAAATAGTTTTATTTCAGAAACACTATATAACACAACACAAATACATAATGATAAGCTCCTACAATTCGAGAGGTAGGCAATCTTTCCCAAATCCTACTATTTAAGAGGTAGGAAATCTCTTCCGAACCCTAAGATACAATACATAATCTTATGCATAACTCTAACCCCATATTAGTCCTATTTATACTAACCAATAATAAATGAGAAATGACTAAATTATCCTTAGGTGAATAAAGACTAAATTGCCCTTAGGTGTCGTCACAACATTACTCCCCTCTCAAAATTACACCCTGTCTTTATGGTGGAAAAAAATGGCTCTTGGATTAGGTTGTATGGCTCTCATGTGGCTTCATCAACTGATAATCCTTTCCATTTAATAAAAAAAATCTTTGTGACTCTTATCGTCTCGAAATGCCGTCTTAAGTCGCATCCGAATTTGATGTTATCCTAACTTTAAGTCAATCCTAGAGAATACTGCTACCCTAAATAACCCATTTTGTAACTTATTGATCACCGAAGTCTCTGTCAACTCCGTATCATACGTCTCTTCCATGTGATGCTACTCAATCAAGAATCCCAACCCTGCATCCTGAATCACTATCATTATATTTTTCAACGTTACAAAAGTTTTGCATAGCATGTGGTTGCCAAAAAACACCATCATCTTGTCTCTCTTCTGAATATGCTGCAATGCCAAAATCACTCCCTTAAAAACTCTTTTGCTCTTCTGCACCTATCCCGTTCCCATCATTACTCTTGGATCGTCTTTCATCCGAAAGGCAGCCATCGCAATTAGATGCAAACCTCCGCTGGGGTCCTATCCACCATGGTTCCTTGTTCCATACCAAAATTCCTCATCGCGATCTTTTTTAATCCTGAATTGCAGGCCCCTTTGTTTTGCTTATTGTCGCTCATTCCAAACCTCCAGATGTCGTGCAATTCACTTCAGACGTTGTTGCCTGAATTTGCTTTTGATTCCTTCATTCAATCTTGCGTGCTTCAGTTCATTCTAACCATTCAGAGGCATCACTATTCCTTCCAAGTGCTACTGATCGATCGTGTTCCCTATTCCTTCGCTTGATCATGTGGCTTCAAATCTGCCTAAACAAGTGACGATGCCTTGATGCTAAACAATTTGTTCAGATAGCTGTCGCTCGAGTCAGCCCCAATGTTTTTACCTGATCTCTCATCTCCAGATCTATTTATAGCAATAACGCTGCTTTGATGTCTCACGAATCTTTCTAGTTACCGCCTGTCACGTCCGCTCAAGATGCCATCATTTGATCCTGCTACAGGCGGCGACGGGTTTGCTTGCAACTCCATGATCTTCATTTTTTTCATGATCGTGAACCTTCGCTCGAACCGCCCTTCTATGGATGAGAAACGCTCGTCCATTACCGAATATTTCTTTATTTCGGATATGATGCGGCTCATCTTTTTTCTCTAACTTCTCTTTGATAGCATCTCTTTTTTTGTTGCTATTACTCCCGGGAAGATTTTCTAACATGGAGGTGAATTTTCTGTGCGCTGTGATCCCGTTATTTTTTTCCCAATTAAGTCGATCGATTGTGACTTGTGGTTGTGAATAACCACGACAAGGTAATGCTAGTGATGCTGCACAATCCTCATCATATGTTGCGATTTGGAATTTCTTTAAGCATCATTCCTGTCTATTAATCCCAGGTTGTCCACTATGGATCACAAAGGGAAGTGAAGCGATTGTTTCGACTGTATCTCTGACTCCCATCATTGCTTCCCAGGTAGCTCTTATCGCAATTATTTCACTGACTCCCATCATCTTTTCCCTTTATATCGCGATCTTGTCGGATTAGGTCACGCTGCGATTGTTTCTTCCCTATAGTTGTTGATATTCAGTCACGAGGCTCCTTTTCGCCGCGAATCCCGTCGGTCTTCCCCATAGGTTGCAATCCTATCGACTCCCAGCTGGCAAATGCATCATGCTATAATGCAGAGGTGTCATGATCCCTTTGTTGGCTTCTCTTCCAGAGCATCTTTTTTTTGTTGCTATTACTCCCATGAAGATTTTCTAACATGGAGGTGAATTTTTTGTGCCCTGTGATCCAATTATTTTCTTCCCAATTAGGTCCATCGATTGTGACTTGAAGTTGTGAATAACCAAGAGAAGGTAACGACATTGTTGTGACGCTGCACAATCCTCATCATATGCTGCAATTTGGAATTTTTATAAGCAGCGTTCCTGTCAATTAATCCCATGTTGTCCACTGCGGATAGCAAAGGGAAGTGAAGCGATTGTTTCGACTGTATCTCTAACTCCCATCATCGCTTCTCAGGCGGCTCTTCGATATCATTGACTCCCATCTTCTCTTCCCTTTATACTGCAATCTTGTCACGAGGCTCCTATATGCCGCGGATCTTGTTGGTCTTCCCTATAGGTTGCAATCCTGTTGGCTCCCAGCTGGCAAATGTGTCATGCTATAACGCAGAGGTGTCACGATCCCTTTGTTGGCTTCTTCGAGTGATTCGATTCGTCGTCTCTTCCCAACAAGCTCGATCTTGACTGTATCCAATATTCAAAATTTTGTAAGGGTGGATTCAGTTGATTTCCAGAATCAAATGCTTTGATACCACTTGATATAATCCAAGTAGAATTTTCATAGAAATTAGGGTACAAAATATTTTTATTTCAGAAATACCAAACATCACAACACAAATACATTAAGATAAAGCACCTAAAATTCAAGAGGTTGGCCATCTATCCCAATTCCTACAATTCAAGATGTAGAAGATCTCTCCCAAATTCTACACTTAAAGACAAAAGACCTAATCTCATGTATAACCCTAACCTTAAACATATTAGCCCTATTTATGCTGACTAGTAATAAATGATAAATGATTAAGTTGTCCTTAGGCTAATAAAGACTAAAATGCCTTTAGGCCCCATCATAAGAGATTGATTCACAAATCAATTCAAAACTTGGTAGCACCAACTTCTTGTAGATATAAGTTTTTATAAGACATCAAAATTATTTTTGTTGAATTATATGGGGTATAATAAATATAAGTGCTCTAGAAAGAAGAAAATATAAGGAAATACACCAAAACCCCTCTTTAAAATTTTTTTCATGAGTTATAATAGTAGATCTTGTTAGGCGGAGCCTGTGACTTACCTACCCCACCTACCTTTCTCCCACCTACCTCCTCCCATCTACCTCTCTCCACCTACTTCGCTCCCGTTTTCTTTAAATAGGCTCTTTTAGCCTATTATAAGTGCTAAGCCAAGCTCTCTTAACCCCTCCGCTACTTAATCCCTCTGCTCCTTAAGCTTGGCTCAGCAAAGCTTACAAGAAAGGCTTAAGATGGAGAGCTAAGAGGGAGGAAGAGAGAGAAAAGAAGTTTTTTTGTAAATGTTGAGGCGTTCGACGGTGTAATTTCTCGAAGTAATAAAATACTCCGCAGCTCCGTGGATGTAGACAAATTAGCTGAACCACGTAAACTTGTGTTATTTTCTGGTTTGTAATTTTTCGATTGTTTTTTCACTTTATTGCCATCGTTTTTTCATAACAACTGGTATCAGAGCTTTTGTTCGAATTTAAGAAAGAACGATGGGCGGAGACGAAGTGTTGACATCGGGGATCGAGAAGTTTAATGACACAGATTTTGGTTACTGAAGTATGCAGATAGAGAACTTTCTATGGGAAGAAACTCTATCTTCTGTTACTGGGAAAGAAGTCGGAAAAGATGGACGAGACGGAATGAAATCTGTTGGATCGACTTGTTTTGGGGGTTATTCAATTAATCCTGTCTAGATCTGTTGCCCACAATGTCATAAAGGAAAGGACTATGACAGATCTCATGACGACTTTATCAGGTATGTATGAAAAGCCATCGGTGAATAATAATGTGCACTTGATGAAAAAATTATTCAACTTGAAGATGATGAAAAGTGTGTGTTGCTCAACACTTGAATGATTTCAATATTATCACTGCTGAAATTGATTTTGATGATGAGATACATGCATTGATATTGTTGGTTTCATTGTCAAATAGTTGAGAAATCATGAGGATGACAGTTAGCAGTTCTGCAAGTAATCTAAACTGAAATATGATGATATTCGTGATTTGATCTTAGTTGATGAGGAGCACAAGAAAGATTCTAGCTAGTCCTCGTTTTCGAGTTCGGTACTGATTGTTGATTCTAGAGGAAGATCACATGACAGGAACTCAAACAGAGTAAGATCAAAATCAAAGTCTGGTCAGCAGACAACCTACTGGAATTGTGGCAAGGCTAGTCACATAAAAAAGAACTGTAGGGATTCTAAGAAGAAGGAGAATAATAGCGCAAATGTGTTAACTGAAGAAATACAGGATGCACTATTGCTAACAATTCACAATCCTGTTGATGACTGGATTCTGAATTCAGAGGCTTACTTCCATATATCTTCCCACCGAGAGTTGATGCGAAATTATGTTGCTGACGAAGGTACAACTGACTGATGTAAAAGCTCTAGACGTGGTGGGGATGAAAGACATTGATATTGCACTCTCTGACAAGAGCAAATGGATTTTGCAAAAAGTCAGGCACATTCTGGAGTTGAAAAAAAACCTCATCTTTGTTGAGCAGCTCAATGAGGGTGGTCATTCAGTAGTGTTCTCAGATAGCACATTTAAGGTTACCAAATGAGCATTAGTACTGACTCGGGGTAAGAAAACTGACACACTATATATGACTACAGGTTTACTCAACATTGTTGCTACTACAATTGAAGAAAGCACAATAGATCTGCGACATTGCATATTTGGTCACATGAGTCAGAGCTATAAAGAAATCTTGCAAGATGAAAATTCGAGCAAGTGGAAGCTGACCAAGATGGAGGAGACAGATTCCATGTCAGGGATTAGATTTGGGAGCTGATAGAACTTCCACCAGGGAAGAAGACATTGCACAACAAGTGGGTGTACCAAGTGAAGACTGCGCTTGATGACAGTAAGAGGTACAAGTCTGGATTTGTTAAAAAAAGACTTTCAACTGAGACAAGATATTGCCCATGCAGTGAGAGTTGTAAGCAGATTCATGAGTAACCAGGAAGGAGCTTGGAGGTACAAGATTATGTTGACCCTGACATGTCGACTAAGGATGCTACTCTTGAAAAACTGAAGTTGTGCTCGATTTCAATTGATCTTATGACGTGAAGACAGAAGCCATGAGTTGCAGAGGTGGAGGAAAGTGGAAGATATCTTGATTGAGGAAAAGATCGGTACTGCCAACAGATGATGCAGCAAGTAGGTGATGCAGTCAGTGTCTCCGTCTCCAAATGGGAGAATTGTTAGGTGGAGCCTGTGACTTACCTACCTCACCTACCGCGTTTGTCCCACCTCTCTCCCGTCTACCTCTCTCCCACCTACCTCTCTCCACCTACTCTTCTCCCGTTTTCTTTAAATAGCATCTTTTAGCCTATCATAATTGCTAAGCCAATCCCTCTTAACCCCTCCACTGCTTAATCCCTCCGCTCCTCAGGCTTGGCTCGACAAAGCTTACAAGAAAGGCTTACGATGGAGAGCTAAGAGAGAGGAAGAGAGAGAAAGGAAGTTTTCTTGTAAACGTCGAGGTGCTCGACTGTGTAATTTCTCATAGTAATAAAATTCTCTGTAGCTCCGTGGACGTAGACAAATTAGCCGAATCACGTAAATCTGTATTATTTTTTGGTTTGTAATTTTTCGATCTGGTTTTTCACTTTATTGTCGTCGTTTTTTCATAACAGACCTTCCTTAAGGTCTTTCATATTTAAAAATAAATAATACTACTCTAAGTTAAAATATTTAATTAGATATTTGATTTTTTCTCTTAAATCTTTAATTTGGATGAACTTATATGATTCCAAAATAGGTCTTAATATTTTATAATATTCCAAATTTTTATTCACAAAAAATATTTAAATTTTTTCCTCCAAATGTTATATAGTGGGCCTCTATTTCATAAAAAAATAAGTGAAATTAAAAATAAGATGCAATTAATTGTCATCATAATTAGCCTTTGAAATTGAGCTAGTGAGAGATTCTTTGGTCGTTGCATATCATGAATGGTCAGATTATCTTTTTCGTGATCTGATTTCTAGATCAATTTCCTTTGCTTTCATTCATGTTAGTGTCAACCTTTTTACTGTTCCTAATTAAATTTGATATGTCTGTGTCTGCTTGGAACTATGATTTTCCTCAAAACATGTAAATTATGCTTTGCTTGAGTTAACTACAGTTTTCTTTCTTGAATTGGTGGCATAGAGCTGACAAGTGGGCCAGATTATTCTATGCACGGCCTGTTAAGAATCTTTAATGGCTATGGGAAATAGCCCTTTTAAGATCTAAAATCCGTTAAGAAAAGTATATGCGTTGGAAGCGCTGAATGAATATTCTTTTTCTAATTAGCGCTCTTCATTGATGCTAGCAAGCATGGGCATACATGTAAAATTATGCCAGCTTGAAAATTAAGCTCCATTCTTTTCAAGTTTATATAGTTTAATATATAAATAGTCTGCATTAATCCAGCTTGAAAATTGAGCTTCCTTCTTCCTAAACTCTAATGCCACAATATTTAGCAGAGTTCATTGGAGCTTAATATTATGCAACACTGAACTTTGGTTTCTTATCTACTGGCTTTGTAAATTTCTACTTTACTATTGAACTTGCAAACTTACCAACCATTGTGATTATAGTGTTTATTGTCTAAACTCGCCAAATAGTTGCTTGTTTTATGTTTGTTTAGCACCCCGAAACAAGCATAGCAAAAACAAACAAAAAATTGAGCAAAATGTCATTTGCACATGGCCTAGGCCACTTGTATTTCTCTATAGATTGTGCGCCATTGTTTTTCTTAATCTACCTTGGTCGTCCTTATAGCTGCAATTTAGATTTCTAAAAAGTGGCTTTTCTCAATTCCTATGTGTTTTCATATCTAACACCTAAACCTTACTTTTTACATTTATACCACCCAAATTTGTCATATCACATAAAAAATACAACCAATTTAACTTTTAAAAAGTGATATACACCTTTTCATGCATAGGTGAGGAGGCATGTATGTAAAAATTGAAATTTAGGTGTTAAATATGTAAATACATAGGAATTGAGTGGTATATATGTAAATCTTCCATCTATTAACCTGTTTTCCTTCTAATAATTTGTCTAACATTTAGATGCATCCATCTTCCATACACAATACATCAGAGTAGCTATTACTATAATATGTTAAAGAACCAAACATATGATATTTGATGTTGAGAGAGACTAACCACCATAATGACGATAGATCCGAACATTCCCAATTAGCTGATCCTTGTGTTGGTATCCAAAACTGCTATTTTGTTTCAAAATAGACTCAGTCTAGGCCATGGACTTCGACTTTTATATATTTTAATGTACTTGGTTACATGCATCCCACTTAAACTTAATTATTCCTTTGGCCCCACTTGTAGCTTGCCCTGGCATAGAATTTTTTTCTCAACCCATCAAAATTTTTTTTTTTTTTCTCATTTTTTTAGGTCATGTTTGGGACCGATATATATATATATATATATATTTGTTTTGGCTTTTATTTTTTCCTTTATTTTTTAAAGTATGATTGTTTAATATGTTTTTAGTATATTTTTATTTTTGTTTCTAAACCAAATAGACATATTTTTGAAAATAATTCAAATAACTTCTAGGTGCTTTGTGCGATTTCAAAAACAATCATGTCTTAATCAATACACCAAACATATTTTGTTTTAAACCAAAATATAAATAAAGCAAAAGATAGAAAATGAAAAATAAAAGTGGTCCCCTCGGCCCCTTGAAATACCTAAGCCTTATATATGGGTATAGGATTAAAGCTTGTATGGATCGTCCTAAAAATCTAGTTCTTAATGAGATCATTGATGCAGCTATGTTTTATTTTTTTGTGTTTTTAAATTTTATTTTCAAAATGATGCGACTACGTTTTTAACTATTAAGCATCTACAGCTTCCACTCAAATCTCAACAGATATAGATATATAAATAAAATAGGAATATTATTCTTGATTACTTATAGCATGCATGGGCGGAGATGTTGATTATCCCCACGTGAATATTGAGCTTTTTCCTTCATATGTTTATGTTTTTTTTAAAATAACTTTCTTGATTCTTCCTGATGTTTATGTAGTTTGATATATCGATAGTCAGCATTATACCAGCTTGGAAATTGAGCTTCCTTCTCAAGTTTTTATATTTAGCAAGTTCATTGGAGCTAAATATCATGCAAAAAAGAACTTTGGTTTCCTATACCTTGGCTTGGAAAATGCCTACTTTACTATTGGACTCACAAACCAAGTGTAGCGATCATAGTAGTCATTCAATTATGCCAATTAGTTGTTTCATTAATTCTTGCTTTGTGGATCTCAAAGACAGCGGCATTGTAAATATATATATATATATATATATATATATATGTATGTATGCAGGAGTTTCTTACACATCACTTGCGCATGAGCATACATTGATGAAAATTTGCTATTCTTGTTTTTTCTTAAAACTAGTCCTATAGTTGTTTTATCTATTTTCTATCCCAATGCTCTCTTTCTCCTGACACCTTGTCCTACTTTCTAGTTAATAACTTCTTGTCCTGATTGTGCAGTTAGATCTAGTACCTTTTGTATTAGGAGTTTCTTTAGTTAAAGGTTTTTTTTTTTCGTGAATTATAATCCTTTGGTTAATGAATAAGTGTCCAATCCCATCTCATTTATGCTAATTTGAAAGTTGAGCTTGATGCAAGATGTGTTTCTTTAGAGACGCATTGCTGCATCCTCATTTACCGCGAGATTGTGGTCCCTCCCAGGATGCGGCCCCAAGCCAATTTATGCAATATTTTGTTTCTTTTTTTTTATTTCTTTCATATTTCCTTATTTCTAATTAGGGTTATTTCTATTTGGAGTTTATTTAAGTGTCTTTTTGTTGTTTTGAGATTTCTATTTTTTCGGTGTTTGGAGAGATTTTATTCTCTGATTTGTGATCTAAGGAGTGTTGTATCTTTTTTTTTTTGTGCAAATGGTGTGCATGTATCTTGCATAGGAACAAGTGGTAAAACCTCCTCGCCGCACGTACCTTGTCATACCTCCATTCAATTACCGACATTCTGTCACGACCCGACCCGAAGCTTGGAATCAACTAAGATGAGAATATATGATCGGATGGTATTTATCTAATTTTTTATTTTTTATTTTCTATCACTATTAATGATTTAAAAAGGGTAAATAAAAAAGTCACTAGAAATTAAATTAAAACAGTTATAAATTTTTCTTAAGTCAAGTTGTCCTCGTCTTTGATAAACATTTGCTCTTTTGTCGCTCATATTTTAATCAATTAATTAAACTTGAAATATTAGTTTAAAACAACAGTGAACTGATTAACACTAGTGAATACTCATAATTCTAAAATATAGTAAT
>NEWO01000015.1:3869060-3889598 GCA_003013225.1 Phalaenopsis aphrodite
GATCTGAAAGTTATAAGATACTGTTTTTTCTTGTCGTATAGAGCTTCATTAGACATTGATATCTTGTAACTATCTCCTCAGGCTCTTGCCCTTTGCCATTCTCCTCGGAAAGTATTTTTTAGTGCTACCAATGATTAAATTCTTAGGTAATGATGATAATCATATAATTGAATTCTATTTCGTTTCTTTATCCCCACCTGTTCCTTTTGGTTTTCAATTTCTTTACTATCTTATAATTTATTGTGTTCGATTAATTTTGGCCACGAGTGTAGATATTTTTCTTTTTGGATATGATCACGGTTTAGTTTATAAATGGGTTTTTGTTAATATTCAAGATTTATTTGTTTCCAGTATACCATTGCAATGTTGGGCTATGGTCCTGAAGACAAGAGTGCTGTATTGGAGTTGACATACAACTACGGAGTTAAAGAATATGACAAAGGAAATGCCTACGCACAGGTAATAATTCCACTTCAAGCTGCTGCATAATTTTTTTATTTTTATTTAAAATTTTTTATTCTAACATTTAATTCCTATTTATTTACATATTTAACACTTAAATTTTATTTTGTACATTTATACCACCCAAATGTTTGTTATCACGTAAAAAATACCACTATTTTAATTTTTTAAAAAGTGAAATACACATTTTCATGCATATATAAGGTGACGTTCATGTAAAAATTGAAGTTTAGGTGTTAGATTTGTAAATATATAGAAATTAAGGTTATGCATGTAAATCTTACTTTTAGATTTACATTTTTCTTTACTTGAATGAGCTGCATTCTTGTAATTGTTGTGATCTAAAGTATTGCATCTGTAATTTTTTAAATTTATGTTGATTTCTGCAGCCTTCTTTTGAATTTCCATCTCCTGGTGCTTATTACTATGATCTATGTAGACTGAATGTTTGTTGTCATGCCAGATTGCAATAGGCACCGATGATGTGTATAAAACTGCAGAGGCTATAAAATTGTATGGTGGGAAGATAACTCGGGAACCAGGCCCTTTACCTGGCATCAGCACTAAGATCACCGCTTGCCTTGATCCTGATGGTTGGAAAGCAGTAAGTTTTTTATATTATTATTTACATTTCTCATCTTCATTTGTTTTTATTTTCATGTTTATATGTATACTGTTAAAGTCAAGCTTCTATTTGAGATTATATTGGCAAAAATCATCACTTTTATACTGCTGCTTGTGGCTTTGATGAATAGGTTCTGATATTATGTTTCCTGGTTTGAGTTGATGTCTTTTCTTACCTGTTTTTTTTTTTTAATTTTTTGTTTTTGGCATTTTGATTTTTATGGTATATCTTGATTTGTTTTTTTCTTGAAAAATTTACATATTTAGCACTCGATTCTTATGGATTTGCGTATCTCATACCTAAACTTCCATATTAACAGGCCTATGACTTTAGCTATGTATTAAAAGATAGTTTTGGCCATTAATAAGTGTAATTAGTGCTATTTTTGATGAGATATGAAAGAATTGGGTGTTATGCGAGTAAAAATGAAAGTTTTGATGTGAGATATATAAATCCACGTGCATCAGTGTGGCCTTTAAAACACAGGACCTTGTGGTTAGAAACAAAATTCTCAACGGCTAAGCCAAGTGAGCTACTTGTATAGTTCTTTGGGTTTAAATCACTTTTTGGGCTTTTACATGCATACACCCAATGCCTATGTATTTACCTATAGAACACTTTTAACTTTACTTTTTTTAGATTTATATTACTCAAATATTTCATATCACATCAAAAGTACCGTTATTTCAACTTTCAAAAAGTTATATACGCCCTTTTATTCATGCGTAAGGTGGTAATGCATATGAATCAAATGATATTTATGTAAATCTTCCATCACTTTTATGCCTTTTTAATGTGATGCATTTTTTACTTTTTATTTTTTTATTTCCAGCTTTCTGATCCTGTCAATGGATTTTATGAATTTATTCTGGCCTGAATCATTCGCATGGAATGCTGGTTTTTGGCAGGTTTTTGTTGATAACATTGATTTTGCAAAGGAATTGGAATGAGGGATCTGCTGCAATTGACGGCTTTTTCATTTGGCCAATCATTATTGAAGAAGCCGTCTGTTTCAGATCTGAATTTGTAGATAAAGCCTTTCGTTCTACCGTGTGAAGGTGTAGTATAGATTAGCAACTGCACTCGGTGAATACTCTGTAGATGTGAGTTTTATTTTGAAATGTTTGCTGATTAATTTAATTTTTTGGTTTTTTTAGGAAATGGAGTTTAATAATATGTTATCAATGTCAATCTGTATTCTGTGCAAAAATTTATGTTTGTCTGCAGGCATTTTTTAATGTTGAAGGATTAAAATGGAAATAAAAAAGAGAAATTTACACACAAACCACTAGGGGTGTAAACGAGCCGAACACGAGCGAGCTCAGGCTTAGCTCGTGTTCGGGTCGTTTATATTTCGAGCCCAGAAAGTGTGTTCGTGTTCGGCTCGTTTGCTTAACGAGCCGAACACGAGCCGTTCACAAACAAAGAGTCATTTTGACAACCCTAATCACATGATCATAAGATGTTAAGGATTGAAGCAAGATTTAAAACATCATTTGAATCTAGTTTAATAATTTTTATTTTGTTTTCTTCATTAATACTTTTAATGGATTATAAATCTTTGTAGCCTTGCAGTCAATTATTTTTTTAAAAATACAACTCGTTAAAGATATATATATATATATGTAATTCATTAGTAGTATTTCGAGCTAAAACGAGTCGAACACAAACGAACAAATATTTGGTCATGTTGTTCGTGTTCGGCTCGTTAACTTAGCTAACGAGCTGAACACGAGCTGTTTGTGAACAATGGGCCGTTTTGACAGCCCTACATACCACACAATTCCTTTGCATTTGCATATCTAACACCTCAAGTTTGATTTTTACATTCATAATATTTGTGTTATGAACTTTGCATGAGAAGGCTTGGTTAACTTTAAAAAGGTTGGTAGTAGTGATTGTTTTGATGTGATACAAATGATTAGATTGTTATGTATGTAAATATGAAAGTTTAATATGTAAATATATAAGAATTGTGGTAATGTGTGCAAATGGAAGCCCCAAAAACGAATCTTTAGCCTAGAGGTAATCTTTTAACGGTTCATCTGATTTGAGCATGACTTTTTTTTACTAGTCAACGAATAAAAACCCTTATACTTGTCTCATGTATTTACATATCTAACACTTAAATTTTAATATTTACATTTCATAGAACTCAAATCTTTTTGACTTCAAAAATATTATTTTTACCAACTTTTAAATAGTCAAATATACAATGTTGTGCATAAGTTTCTAAGATATTATAAATGTAAATATCAAATTTGACGTGTTAGATATGTAAATCCGTGAATTATGTATGACATTGTATATTTGTATAACAAATTATTTTATTGACGTGTTAGATATGCAAATTATTTATTTTGATTTTATGACTTATTTTGATTAATTTGCTGTTAAGATAACTAGAGCAAAATGAGCGCTTACAATGCCGAACGCCGAAGCATGGGAAAGTGGGTATGTCAGCAAGCACCAGATTCTTATTAAGGAAACTCCAAGCTCACGAATTCTGTTATGGATTTGGGATTATTGCATCAACCTACGCCACATTTTCTTTGGGCCTTATATAGGCAATTTTATGGCAAAAAAAAACAGTTTCAGTTGACTAGCTTGAGCTGAGCGGCCCTCCCTCCATAAACAAGCAGTGCAAGCTGTGTAACCCCAAGTCAATATGGAGGGGGCGATTTGACAAAAGGCGAGTAAATCTCAATGTTAGGTGCCAAGTCCCCTAGTTATGGGTCTTAAATCATGGCGATTGAACTACATGATCAGTCGACCAGGCTAAGTTGGGCGGCCCCCCCTTCATGACCAAAGAAGCAACGAGAGCTGTGCAATCCCGAAGTCAATGTGGAAGGGACGATTGGACAAAAAGTGAGTTAACCTCACTATCAGCCATCCAAGCTTTTAATTATGGATCTCAGAATTTATGAACTAGACCAATTGATAGGTTAGGACACCTCAAAGAATTGGTTGATCGGACATAAACGCCCGATAACAAGCAGACGAGACTAACTTGAGTGATAGTGCAATTCAAAGCTAGGGTTGGGTGGCTCAAAAAATATTGGAAGGGGACATGCCTCGACGTCCTTAGGAATACACATATCCATGATTTAGGGGAAGTTGTAATTGTATAGGGCCCCACTAGGGGATCATTGTGGTGTTAGTTCTCTTTATTTGAAATGGTGTAACGTTTTCCTCCAAAATATGGGAGGTTTGGCTCCTATAAATAGGAGGTATTGTGCACCATGAAGGGCATTTTCTTTTTGACCTGATTAAGGAATCTTAATAAAAATTCAAGGATTCTCTTTTCTCTTCTGATGGGTAAGTTCTATTCCTTGAGTTTGATTATGAGAAACATCTGGAGTTCAACAAATTGAAAGGTGTGATAAACGTGGAATCATGTCACCAACGACAAGAGGAGCATCTCAAGATACGTAAAGTATTCAAGAGAATGCAGACAATATGGAGTGTACCAAGGATTTTGTAACCCAACGGATATAAGAACTCAAAGATCAGATGGGGAAATTGATAAGAAAATGCTACTACAAAGAGCAGAAAACGGTGGCCCAACTAACGATCTGTTCCCCAACTCCAGGTGTGAGTGACCAGACATATTACCCTGGCAGCACTAGATCAGTGTCTCACACGCGAGATGGAAGAAGATGTGTGGGCGCTCGTCGGCTAGCCCTCGACAATGCTTTCTCCATACGGATTGTCGAGGCTGAAGCACCCGTGCGATTCAAAATCCCAACCCTATAGCCATATCAAGGGAATACTTATCTGACCTACCATATCACCTCTTTCGAGTCTACGGTTTTCCTAGTGAGGATGAATGATGCTCTGAAGTATCGACTCCTCTTTATGACCCTGAAAGAATTTGTGCTCCGGTGGTTCAATAATCTGCCACCTAGGATAATCACGTCATTCGAGGAATTCAAGAGGATGTTCGTGACAGTTTTTTAGCACCCA
Source organism: Phalaenopsis aphrodite (assembly GCA_003013225.1). Lineage (NCBI taxonomy): Eukaryota > Viridiplantae > Streptophyta > Magnoliopsida > Asparagales > Orchidaceae > Phalaenopsis > Phalaenopsis aphrodite. The sequence goes on from NEWO01000015.1 coordinate 3,874,114, forward strand.
AAAGCTACAAAGAAACTCAAGCCATAATGCAAGTACAGTAAGAGAGAGAGGAGTTGAAGTGCTCGTTTATAATTGGATTCTAGAAAGAGATGTTGGAGGTATGATATTTGAAACCCATAGTCACACACAAGCCCTCACCCAAGGGTTGAGAAAGGGCCCTTTCTGGTATGCTTTATGACTGCAATGACCTAAAACGTTATTAGAGCTACTGGAGCTTGCCAATGACCATATTTCGATAAGAGAATGCAACTTATTTGCAGTCTCCTAAAGGTCTAAATTGTCATGCCAAAACCTTCTTATAAGGAGTTTTCACAACTGAAAGTGGAGGTCCAGTCATCCACTACGACCAGAAATATGCCCACAGTATAAAGAAAAACTCCCTCAAGGAGAGATATACTTTTCGAAGAAGACTACACACCGAAATCAACAGAGGACACCGTACCAAGGATAGAGAGTGGATTGATACCTGGAGTGGCCATTACCATCAACACATCATATTCCTCAACCAACTCACTCAGTGTCTTAATGGTGGAGATCTTATAAGCCATTTAGAATAAACATTATTTATGGAAGCCAACACCTATGAAGGTCGAGTGATACTCCTAAGACAAAAAAAATATTATGTTTATCATCGAGACCATGGGCATGACAAAGAAAAATGGCAGCACCTCCAATCTTTAAGTCAAAGAGTTGATTAAGGCTAGTAAGCTTAAAGAGTTCTTTACGTTGGATGCTAGCGACCAATGACCTAGGAAGGTCTTGATGATAGAAAGTAAAGAAGAGTCATCTCAGGCTTACTCCATCCATATCATGAGAGTCGTTCCTTCCATCCTAAAATGGCAGGGGTGGGGTGTGGTTTGGGTGCGGGGAGACAGGACACAGGCCTCCCAATGGGCAAATATAAAAAGACTTTGAACAAGCAAGTCATGTTTGGTCACTTGATCCCTATAACAAGACACACAACATCTGCCCATCACATTTACCGATGAATACTTACGATTGAAAGACAATCATTATAATGATACAATTGTTGTTACTGCTCTTATGACAACTTCCAGGTGGGAAGCATCCTCAATAACACTAGCAACTTGGTGAATATCTTTTTCAAATAAATATTTAATAATTTGAGCCTCTAGGTCAAGTGCTTCACGACTACTATCTGACCACTATGTGGTTTCTACAGAGAAATAAAAGAGACTTTGGGTTTTTTGGCACTACCCATCACTTGGGGAGAAGGTGACAATTAATTCACCACCGTGGCTGATTTCATATAGTTGATTCTCCCGTCACATACATTGCAATCATTGCATGGCCCTACTAAATGCCTTTAAGATGATTGTCTCAACATATTATTTAGGAGCAAAGTTTTCTAGCGATAGGAAAATCATCATTGTATGGCTAAACTAGGAAAAATCACACGCTTGCTACTTACCAGCTGTTTGTAGTGTATAACAGGAACCGCTGGACTTGGAAACACAATCAGGAAGCAACCTCGTAACCAATGAACTCATAGAGAAAGTCCTAACTAGACTTGGTGATGATTGTAAGTCTTTTTGAATAAGTATGGTTTTGATGCAGGTATCAAAGAAGAACTCGTTTGGACCCTCCAAGAGTATTGTGAAGTCTTTTCCTGGTCGAACAAAGAAATGCTTTGAGTTTCTATTGATGTGGCATACCAACACACCAACGTTAATCCATTAACTTAGTCCATCAAACAAAAAAATGAACATGGGGGCTATAGCCTTGGCCAAGCCAATCAAAGAAGAGATTTAGAAGTTACTAGAGCTAGGAAACATCAAGAATCTAAAATACCCTAATTGGCTGAAGAATGTGGTGATGGCTTGCAAGGCTAATGTTAAGTGGTGGATGTGCGTCAACTTTACCACCCTAAAATTAATCTGCCCAAAAGATGGCTTCCTTCTACCACTAATCGATGTGCAAGGGATGCATCAGTTGGATACCCATTCTAAGCTTCTTGGATGCTTTCTCGTGGTGCCATCAATTAAAGATGCACTCAATTAATGCCAAAAAGATAGTTTTCATCACGAGAGAGAGGGAGTTTTATGCTATAATAGAATTCCCTTTGGACTTAAGAATACTCGGGCTACCTACCATCGGATGATGAATGTAATCTTTTATGAAAAAAAAATATATTGAAGTCTGTGTTGATGATGTGCTAGTAAAAAAAGCAACACACCAGAATAACACATTAAATATTTAAAAGAAACCAACAAAACACTTGAAAAATATAACATGAGGTTGAATCCTCACAAGTGCATTTTCAGAGTTAAAACAAACAAAAATTCTTATCTTGCTTATGTTTTCGATTCTTTTTAAAAGCTCAAACTCACTAGTTTTTTTATATATGTCTCATCTTCGTATGATGCTTCTTTCCAAATAAATATCCATCCCAGATCATAGAAATGATCTGTTAAGATCCAAAGAGGAGAATAATTGGAAAAGATGAGATATACGATGAAAATAGACAAACAAATTTTAAAAGGAAACATGAGGGTCTATATATGGTAATCCTCATGCGATAGGTGGAGAATATACGTCCAAATAAAATCAGATCGAAATACATGAACACACGATATCCATGAAGAAAATCCCTACATAAGCCACCCATAACTAGATAACCTAAAAGAAAATTTTTGTTTTGTGGTCAAGTGCATTCCTAAAAGAACGTATTTATTTTATTAACTAGATCTTGAGGCATGCACAGAAATACTCTCGATAAAAGGAGTCTTGCTTACAATATCAAGCCTGGTAAATAGGTCACCAAAATGATACTTATTTAACACGAGCATCTCAATGCTTTCAAAGCTCTCTCTAAACCATAGAGCAGAGAGTGAATCTCTCACGTCCCAAATGGGTAGTGGCTCATCGACATACGAGGTCTACGAAAGAACTAAGTCGACTCATAGGGTCCACACTATGCTTCTAGGGCCTAACCGAGCCATATGGGCAGAGGGTGAATCAGGGTGGCACCCTATTCGCAATCGAGGCCTACGAGAAGACATCAACGATGTGTCAAAAGGATGACAGGGCTCAAAAGTGCTCAACAAAGGAGAGGTAGACTAATCCTAGTCAAATGGAGATAACTTATTTAGGATATCACAGATCTTTCATCCCAAGCTATTAGAACCCTAAATCTATTTGCTCATGAAGGTAGTCGACCCAACATAACCAGAGACTCCTTGTCATCAATCTTTGAATTTCATCATCCAAGAAGAGCTCGGTAGCCCTAAGGTTAAAAGAAAGAAAATTTAAGTCCTATGATCTATAAAGGTAGAGATCACATAAGTGGGACTTATATTTGCCAAATAAATTATGAAGATCCCACCGAAAGGAAGAGAAAATGGAGGTCCAACTACATAGTTGAAAACACTCTCAACAAAGGACTTACTCCCCATCTAGGTTGGGGAAGCCTCGAACACTCTAATCGTACTAGACAACCACCTAAGTAAAAATCTACGCTTGGTTGGTTAGATAAAATAAGCTTTGGGGCTTCTCCTCGGAACATGCAAATATAATGCAGGTAGCTACCACAATCCTAAGTGTGGAGGCCTAATTAGATATGGCTTGGGTAATAACCATGCATTTAAACCATTTTAAAATCAGCCTGAAGGCAATGTAAAAAAGTAAAATGCATGTTTTAAAAACTTGATTATTTTAATTCTAAAATTTTGATTAATCTTAATCTTTCATTAAGATTTTTATAAAAAAAAATTATAATATTAGGGTCCTTAAAGAACTTAAATTACAATGCAAGATTCCCAGACAAACCACATGGTAAAAATGGTGAAATTGGAAAGCACATGCAATAAGCAAAAATTGAACAACCAAAAAAATAAATAATAACAGGCCGGGTTCGTTGGATCGACAACATATCCCAGAAAAGCAAAAAAGGGTAGTCAGTCAAACATCGCATATACATATCAGGTCCTAAATTCTATACATTAAAGAGAACGCGTAATTAAGATAAGGGATGCGAGCATCTGCTTCTAGTCCTCGCCACGGATTTCATGCCTCAAGCACTACAAATCTCGTGCTCATATTTTATTTCTGTTATATGACTCTCTTAAGGACTTTAAAATGTACATTGTAAAGTAAAAAAAAAAAGACTTGACATGCACAAAAATCATGTTAGCAAATATATATCTACATGCAACGTGGTGAACAATACCCGGTGGGAGGAGAGCTAAACATCACCTGCAATCAAAGGGTTAGCTTTAAATCATCACAGCTATTCCCTGTTTGAATGGCTTCCTGCAAAAAAAAGTGCGTAAACCACACACATAGTAAATACACAAATCAGCACAAATGTGATATCTGGCTAGGGCAACCAAACCAACAGAGAACTATAGCCATGACATCAAAAAAACTACCTAGCATAATAGTCCTAGCCTAGCGCAGCATCTACCAAAGTGTCTTATCACATAATCTAAGCGTGTGCACAATACAAGGGTAAAGCCACAGTGTATGGCTTTGACGGGGTCTCCAAATTGTCCCAGTCCTAAAGATCTAAGAGATCTAAAATACATCACTAAAGAGGTGACGTTATAAAATAAGTAGCCTCACATATAACCTATCTTATGTAATTTTAAAAGCGGATAATAAATAATAGAAAAATATTTATTTTCTTATACTTTTAAAATAGGACCATTAAAAGAGGATACATAACATGTAAGTGATGTACTTTAGAGTCCTTGGAACCTTAGCACAAGCATACACAAGTTATTTGTAATACCAAAACTCGCATTATTAGCTAAGCTATGCTCATGAGCAATGCTCATTTAAGTATTACAACTAACAAAAGGGTCACCCATCCTAACGAGAAGAATTTTCCAACAAGGCAAATGGGTGATGCACATACAATCATGCAAAAGACCCAACACACTGTGAGTGTGGATCGAAGCACAAACAATCACAACAATCGTCAAAGAGGTGAAACACACATCATACAAAAGAATTAAATTATACTACACACAAATGACACATACAAAGTAGGTATACCGGGTACATGTTATCTATAGAAGGAATTACATCATCCCTGAGAACCCTGGCTGGATGACATGCAACGAGCAGACAAATGCTGCAAATGGGTTTGCATTTAGTATAAGATACCAATAAAGGAATTCCTCCATACCTGAGAGGCACTCAAATGAGTATATGCAAACATGCAATCAGTGCAACATGCACCCAAGGCAAAGAAACAAGCTTACAAAAGATGTTAAGTGCTAAATATACTAGGCAGTGTGATTTTTGCAAGTGAGAATCACATACCAAGGTGGTACATTGTTTTGTGCACGAGTTCGGTGGCTAGAAAGCATAACTTATGCCAAACACAACTTGAAATACCAGTGACATCCCTAGACGGTGTTGTTGCACTACTCTCATAGAAGGGAAATACATTGTTCTATAACACGACTCTCATGGAAGGGAAATATGCAAAGGATGACCTTATATGAGGATCATCTCCTCACGAAGTATGCAAGCATCCATCCACGTGCATACGGGGACGTATGTGGGAAAGATAATTGCAAGTGAAGGTGCTCAAAGAGACACCGTAAGTAAGGGTGCTCAAAGAGACACCACAAGTAAGGGTGCTCAAAGAGATACCCAAACATGTTAAATGGTAAGTAGCATACAAGGCAAACACAAAATCACATGCAATGAAATATGTATCATAGACACAAAGTCAAAAAATAATTTTTCATACACATCAAGGAGCATGCAATAGGCAAACACCAAAATCACATGATCCAAAGATGCACAAATGCACACAAGCATGTTCCAACCAAGAAAAGCTACTCAAATATGGTCGACCAGATGGGAGTGATCAGTTGATTTGGCTATGATGGGTCGATTAAGCTAGGGCGGCCGATCAAATCCAAGTGATCGGACTATCGAACCTGGATGGCTGATCAAATCCGAGTGACCGGGTGATCGGACCGGGGCGACCAATTGAACCCAAGTGAATGGGTGATCAAACTGGGGTGATTGATCAAACCCAAGTGAATGGGTGATTGGGCCGGGGCAGCCGACCGAACTCAAAAGATAGGGTGATCGAGTTATGGTGGTTAATTAAACCCAAAAGATAGGGTGATCAAGCCCGTGAGGTCGATCAAGCCCAAAGTGATCGGTTGATCATCTCGGAGCGGCCAATCGAACAAAAAGTGATCACACAATCAACATGTAATAAGCAAGATTTTATGAATGAGCATGCAAGCAATACAACCCAAATACATTTGACGTCACGTTGAACTCGTTTTATCGACCTCACATAGGATCTAGAGTTGAATTTGATGGAGAGGTGTACCAATGTCATATTGTGCAAGGCAACATGATGCCCACCTCCATTTTCCCGACATAAAGCGGGGGGTTTCTCACAAGGAGAACTATCTATGATTGAGGGAACGAAGAACAAAAAGTTGTCTTCACCCGACCGGTCGATCAGCTTCAAATGGTCATCCAAATGAACCCACCAAAATAAACGATAAGATTAATACAACCTCGACTTTCAGATTTAGAGCTAAGGGTATAGGAAATCGCTCCAATTCGCATGAGAAAGTCCATGAAAGGCTGTCTAACCTATCAATTTCATCTATCACACAATCCTAGCCCTAGAATCTGTATCAACCAGAACTAGAAGGCTTGTTGGGAATGAAAATGTAAGAGTTTGGGAATTATACCTTTGTGATGGTTGTGACCGTGTTCCCTTTGCCTGTTTGAGTACTCAGCATCCGAACCATGCGCTAACGTACCTCGCAAAACTTGTATGGGATGAGGAAGAAACAAGTTAGGGCAACAATTATGCAAGTATCTTCGATAAATGATTTGAATGTGCTAGAGTATGTCCGACATGTGCCTTCACGAGAAGGGTTGCTCTGATCGAAGTATGCCCAAATTTATCCTGTAGGGAATCAAAAAGATTTTGCATGAGGATTCAATGCAACGAGCTCATTTACATTGGTCCCCAGCAATAAATAAATCACAACAAGTTAGCTTCTTTTCTAAGTGCCTTCACATAACAAAAGATCCACACCTGTTTGCAAAATCACAAAAGATCAATATTTATTTACATCTGTGAATCAAAATCACTACATTTTGTAATAAATTTAGAGCAGGATTTTATCCAGACTTACCTTCCTCATCTACCTCCATGATTTTGAGTATGAGCAGTCTGAAAGGAGAAGAAAGATAAGAGTTTAAGATCTTTGAATGTCACGGTCTCGCGCAGCTATTTTCGGTGGCCTGTGCTCCGGTTGGAGTGGAACGGGGCAAAGAGGAGAGAGAAAAAAAGGATTTTTGGGTCTCTGTAGGCAACAAATCAAGGGGGCTCCAGCAGGGAGGAAGTGTCACATAGGCAACCACCGAAAGCAGAGTCTTGAGCCCATGCTAGGAAGGTCAGTTGGCAACTTGGAAAGCTCGTTGACAGCGTCGCTGGAGGTAAGGAGTAGGTGGAACTGAAAGGTTTCGGCATAGAAAGACCGCAGGGGAGGAGGCTTGCGAGGACCTTGAGCTGAGGAGGCTAGCATGGCACACTTCAGATCAGCGGAGGGGAGACCTCCAGTGGACAACAGGAGTTCGATTAGGGCATGCAGTCCTTTTTCGTGTGGACAAGGAAAAAAAATATTTCATCCAGAGTCTGTTCAGACAACCAACGTTAGAGAGAAAAAAAAAACTCTCCCTCATGGGAGTATCGCGTCCCTTGTTGTCCGGGCGCTGCAAGCTTTCGTATTCCAGACGTCGTGAAAGGAGATGGGGTGTCTCTGCCCTGTGTTAGAAGAAAGGAAGCCTTAAAAAAAGGTTTTTTATTGAAATTGTATAGTTTAAACTTTTTTTAATAATCAAACACATAGATTTGTGTGCTACCCCCTCGTGCACTAAAACCCGACAATATGGGTATTCTTCCTAGGTAAAATTGGCATTTCAGATGCACTCAAGCTGTCTGTTTTGTCATCCAAGATTGTTTGGACAAATGTATCATCAATCCAGCTAAATTAAGTCTGATTTGTGTGTGGCATGGTGAATGAAATCTGTTGATCTAATTGACACTATCTGACAAACAAAATGTTAAATGGTCTTCGCTTAAGCGACAACTAGAGTCTAGCAGAATGACCCCATCCACGTGCCCCTCAACATGTGTCGGAGGGTCTCAAAATGGATGTCTTGAGCTCTGGGAAACAACATATACGTGAAGCATAGCCCTGATGCGCTCAGGTGAACATCTCACACATACGACATCAAAAAATGATATCAACAACTTACTTACCTTGGAATGGTTCAAGGCCATCCCGAAGAAAATCTAGGTGCTCATTAACATGTTGTCACTACATAACATCAAAGATTTGAAGTCTAACAGGGAAAATTTTAGGGCTAGGTTATTTCATCTCCAAGTCTAGTGACAAATGTACATCTTTCTTCAAAATAACATGAAATACTAAAAGTTTTAAATGGATAGATGGTTGTGAGAAAATCTTCAGTGGGATGAAAGAATCCTTAATTATGCAACCTTTACTCCAGAGTCCAAAGACAAAAGACGAACTTGCAATATATCATGGCATGGGGCCCGAGATAATTAGCTCAATCTTGTTTCGAATGGGTGAAACAATTCTCAGTTTTTTACATCAGTCACATTTTGAGAGGGGAGAAACCTAGGAATCCTATAATGAAAAAGCTAACTTTTGCCTTGATTGTTTCTGTGTGAAATCTACAACCATATTTTCAGATGTATAAATGCGCGTGATCACAAATGATCCACTCAAGTCGGTATTGGTTAGTCCAAAGTACTCTGGCTGATTCCTCAAGTGGTTAGTAGAACTCAATGAGCTTGACCTTTCTTAAGTCCCCCAAAAAGTAATAAAGGCACAATCAACAACTGACTTTCTCACAATAATGAAGGCACTGCGCCCGCACTGGAACCATCATGAATCCTATAGACCAACGGAGCATCAAATAAGCAAGGAGTGGGCTTAGGACTTACATTAGCATGTCCATCCAGACAACACATATACCACTCAATTGAGATAGAGTTTGAAGCAACTAATAATCAAGTTGAGTATAAGGTCTTCATAGTCGGGTTACATCTTGCCTTTAGGAATAGAGTGCGACGTCTCACCATAAGATTTGATTCACAACTGGTATTCAACTAGGTGAACGGTTAGTTTTAGGCAAGAGAAGAAATAATGATAAGGTATCTCACAAAGGCTAATGCAGAGATAAGAAAATTCAATTATTTCCAAATCGAATAGGTTGCACAAGAAGAAAACCAGATCACGAACATATTATTGACATGCGTTAATTTTATGTAATCTTACCTATATTTTTCCTTATATTTTACACATTATTTTCACTTATTTATCATAAATTCACACTTGAAAAAAAATTTTCTTGATGTTATGCAGGTTATAGGCATCAAACATGCAGGCATGACCATGTTAGTTTCAGGCGTGACCACGTCGTCGGACATACAAAACTCGTATTTTGTGGAATTTCCTGCCGATTTTGGACCTGATGACGAGTTTGGAAAACTTGGATGCCTATTCTGGATTTCTAATATAAAAACTAAATATAAATATGTATTTGTGTCATGTGAGTGGTCCTCTTCAACTCTTGGAGACTTGAACAAAGAGTTATGTACTAGAGAAGGTTGGGAGGCAACAAGAAGTGGATTTGGGAGAAATTTTGAAAGCTCTCTTGAAGGCTTTCATCCTCCATTGGGTGGAAACTTTCAAGGGGTTTTTCTTTGTTTTGTGAGTTATGAGAGCTTGTATGAGAGGGAGAATTGTTTCCTTGAAGAGAGAACAAATTATTTCAAGTTCTTCATACCTTTGTTGCTTGCAATGGATTCTCGCATGGTGTTATTTGCTATGATTTTCTTCGTAATGTGTGTCTAAACTTTTCTTTGTGTCTCTGTGATGTAGAGGTAGTGGATTTATCGTGGTTTTCTCGTAATGTTCTTTTGTTAAGCATTTTCTTTGAGCTTTCATGGCCTTGTTGTTATTTAACCTCTAATATTAATTTGCTCCTAGTTTGGCTAACTAGGATGTTAAAATGATTCATGAAATTATGGCCTCTAAAAATTGCGTAGTGGAAACAAAGGGTCAATCATGAAATTCCAAGAGGTTAGACATATTCCAAGGGAATTCTGTAATCTTTTCAGGGGATCAGAAAAAGTCACGTGAAATGTCATAGGGATTCACGAAGCCTTAACTTCATGGATTATATGATTCTTTTGACCTATACGTAGGCATAATGAGTATTATGTCCTCGATTGACAACAATCATATAGAGAACATTTAAGAAAAATCATGATTGCCACAATCTCTAAATTAAAAAGGCACAAGTCTCATCTATCTTGAAGAACCTCTCCAACTTTTCTCACTAATTTTGTTTTCTTTTGTTGCCAACTACTATGTTTTATTAGGAGTTTACGGCTTACAACCTTCTTATCGTTAAACACCAAGTTAGGTTAACTAAATTAGTAAACTAGAAATTTTTTTAGGAAAAAAATATTATACTTTCCCTATGGGATTGATCTGTGGTACTTCTAAACTGCATTACTACTTGCATGTGTACTTGCATTGTACTACCAACTTATGTCCCGGTAAATTTTGGCGTGTCAATTATTAAAGTGTAACAACCTCTCAAAATACTACCTCAGAGGCTCTTGCGCCCCATGATATAAGAAGCAGAAGCTATGAAAGTAATAAGAAAAATTACGTAAAGAGCAACTAGTTGGGCGGACAAGTACATAGAATTCCTCAAAATCAGGGAACTCCCCTAAACATCAAGGATCATAAGCACTTCAAGTTCAAGGAGGCACATTATATTCTCCTAGACAAATAGCTCTTCCACTGATTGACAACCTTCTTTTACCTACGGTGCATGCAAGAAGATGATAAACATGATGTTCTACGAGAAATACACATAGAAGGGTGTGGCAGCACTATGGTGGGAGAATATTAGCAGATCGAATACTTCGTCAAGGGAAATTATGGCCAACCCTCAGAAAGAACGTAGAAGATTTTTTGAGAGAATTCAGTTAATGCTAGAAGTTCCATCCCACAAGTTGCAATCGATCATGAGCCACTGTCCCCTCGCAATATGAGGACTCAACTTTGGCATTTTCCACCCTCTCAAGGTCAACAAAAGTTCATAATAATTTCAATTGACTACTTTTCAAAATTCTTGGAAGCAAGGGCTCTCACTTACAACACCATTGGGATCATCTAAAATTTCATTTGGATGGACCTAATCTATTACTATGGGCCTCCGATGTTAATGATAACAGATACAGAGACATAGTTCAATTATCAAGGGGTAAGAGAATTTTGTCAAAATCTAGAGATAAATCTTAAGTTCCGCAGTGCACCACCTAAGCACAAACAAGCAAGTAGAAGCTTCCAATAAACTGGTACTTGACCTCCTAAGAAAGAAAGTTAAAGGAGCAAAAGAGAACCAGACCAACATCCGTTCATTTGTTCTATGGGTACTCAGAACTACGCCACAACTGCGACTAAGCAGCCCCCTTTTTGTTCTCACGTAGAGTTGAAGCAATGCTCCCAGTAGAGTATAACCTGCATAACCAAAGAGTGGCAACCATCTTGATTTTTGGAGAACACAATATGGATGAATGACAGACAAAGAATGACTAAGGGATGGAACATTCATTGAGCATATTGGAAGAGGAGAGGATGATGTAGTACTATGACTTTGTGTTAAAGGATAAATTGTTCAAAGTAGACAACCTAGTGATAAAGAAAGCTGATCGGATTGTTTGCGACCAAGTAATAAAAATGCTTGATCAGACGTGGACCGAGCCTTTTATCATCAAGAAGTTCGTGGCCTAGGGAGTGTACAAGGTACAGACCACGATCGATAAGTCAGTGTCCCTCACTTGGGGTGGAGACCATTTGAAAGTTTTTTGAAAATCTTTTATATTATTCTCTCTTTTGAATGTTATAATTTTTTATGTAGATAGACGTTAGTCACAACTTTAAATTTTGAAGACCTCTTTTTCTATTGCACAACAAAACTGGTGATTGCTCGCTAATAGTTATAACTAATATTAATGCAATCCAATACTCAACTGAGGTACCCAAAGTACATGTTAGTCTTGACCAAATCTGAAAGAGGTCCAAGAAAGCCCTCAATGCGCGAGCGCGTGAAGAAAAAGAAAAAAAAAAAGAAGAAACATGGGCCCATGCTTTTGCAACACCTGACTGACACACTTCGACTCATGGAATTTTGCATGAGAGGCTAACCATCAAAGGAAGCATACAAAAGATGTATAGAAATTGTAATATATCTCATCATTCAATTGGCATTTCTTCATCCTATAATACTTGAGAAGCATAAAACCTCACTACTCCGGCCCGAAACACATGTCAAGCTTTGGTGGCTGAATTATCCCCTCACTCATGATAAGATTTGTGATGAGGGATGCCAAAATCACCCCAATGACAAGCCTAAATGATTACCTACATGAAGGCAACAACAAGATCTGTTTAATAAATATGGCAAAAGGCACAACACATCTAAGACGAAGACTTAATCGAGAGTAAAAGAGCATGTTGTTGGTGTTATTTTTAGATTTTGAAAAAAAGGAACCCCATAGACCATGATTAGGCTATTTAGTATTAATTATTTTTGCTAAAAAAGTTAATCATAAAAGACTTATCTTAAGAAAATCTATGATTCAAAATTTTAAAACCGACTTAAATAGCCTTTTTCAAAATTTAATAATCGACTTAAATAAAATCAAGGTTACATACCAATTCAAAATAAATCTTTAAAATGAAAATAAACTTAACAAACTCAGGTTACTCAGCACAAATAAAGTCAACCTTTATCCATTCCCTTGGAAAATATAATACATATTATACCTCTTTTGTCCGTATAGAGTCATAGGAGCTTAGACTTTTTTTTTTCTATGGCTTTGGACACATCGATCGCTTCAGATAATGTAACATATAGGTTGCCGACAAAGTGATCCCCAACAAGTTGGGTCAACTACCTTCACGGATTAGTAGATCTAGGGTCTCAATACTCCTGAAGAACGGGACCATGGAGCCCAAAAAGGCTATCTATACTTTTCTAAATTTTTCTTTGATGTACCTATTAACTCACTCCTTTTGGACACAGTCTTTTTCTTCATCCAGTATTTTGTCGGTGTGTATCGTAGACTCTTAACTCAATGAAGGCTACTCACCATGTTATTGTGATTCACTCTTTTATCGGTGGCTTAGTTCTTACCTGATGACTAGAGGATATTCCCCCTACCGAAACCTCTGAAAATCTCCTTGGTTATCTATATTTTAAGTAATTTAGGCAAACATAACACCTTTTATTATAAGTTTTTCTGAGTATCCCCCGGGATGTAATTGACTAAGAAGATATGCCATTGTGGAAGGTTTCTTTGAACCAAAAACAAAATAAATTTGATTTTATGTTCTGATTTGGTATGAAGGTTTTTTCTATAGGGACTTTCTCATTTATTCTCTTGGGTTGAGCAAGATTTGATTTGCTTTGGAATGATCTTCTTTAGTTTATATTACGAGAAATTTTTGCATACTAAATATCTTTGTAGCTACTCTTTTTATTTCTTTTAGTTATTGTTTGTTTATTTTTTAGTCTTTCCTTTCTTCCCTCCCTTTTTTTTGCGACGGTGATCTAGAAAGGGGGATTGAAAAAAATGAATGGACGCTAAGTATTTTTTTGATTAAAATAAAAAGGGGCCCAAATAGTAGGATCAAAGTTCCTCAAGAGAAGAAGAAATATCTTTTATCCAGAGAGAATAACACTAGAGTTGTTTTGTGTGAATCCCTATGATAAAGTTTTTGCACTTTTATGGTTCCACATCTTTCGTGATCCCCTTTCAATAGGACAAACATGTGCATGATTCTTCCGCCTGTTGTAGCTGTTAGGCCCTTGTGGGCCCATATTTAATATTTCATAATTTAAAAAGAGAATTTTTGAAAAGAAATTATTTATATTTTATTATTTTATTATTTTGGAAAATTTTGCTTTTTTATGTTTTGAAGATTTTATTCTCTATTTTTTGTGTTTATATCTGACTCATGAATATATGATGGATCTTCCTCGTCATCCATATGATCTCATTGTTTCACCATTTGACCTGCTATTTTGCAGCTAGACAGTCGCCAAAAGACTTCACTCCCCTTCCAAACACCATCAACCTCATGTATTATCATTCTCTTGCTATGTCACAACCACATTCTCACTAGAACTGGTTACTAAACATCATATAAAAGCCTTAGAAAAGTGTTAAAGTACCCTTTTGAAGAAGTTTACATGGAGCTACCTAAAGGCTACACCAAACAACTTCTTTATCTACACAAATCCATATATGCATTAAAATAAGGTGAAATATAATAATATTAAAAATTCTTACAATATCTAATCCACCTAAGTTTCACCCAATCAAAATCAAATTATTATTTATTCACCAAAATTACTAAAGTCGATTCATAGATTTCCTTGTCTATGTTGATAATATTGAAACCATAGTGTTTTCTAATCAAGAAATTGATGTTATAAAAGCTTTTTTTGCACTCACAATTTCATTTGAAAGACTTCGGTAATTTAAAATATTTCATTAGACTTTAGATTACAAGACCAAGCAAAGAAATTGATCTTTCACAAAGGCATTGCACTTTACAACTTTTAAAAAATGTAGTTGTGCTTGGATTCAAATCTAAAAAAACACCCATAGACCCACCCAATCATTTTAATGCATTCAATGGAGATCTTTTGAATGATCCCTCAAAATATCCACATCTTATGGATGTCTAATCTATACCACTTTATTAAGACATGACATAATATTTGTTGTTCATAAGTTTATCAGCCAACACTCCTCTAATACGCACCCCGAACCCTACACTCATCTACTTCCTCCTCAAGTACATTAAAGATGCTCCATGATAATGAATCTATTTTCATACATCCCCCTCATTGCAACCTAAAGCATTTATTGATGTGGATCGGGGGTCTTGTAGTGACACAAGTTATTGTAGCTTTTTAAGTGACTCCTTAGTCACTTCAAAAGCAAAAAGCCAAAATATAGTGTCTCGATCATTCACCGAGACTGAGTATAAGGACATTGCAACAGCTGTTGGTGAGTTAATTTGGCTCAATCACTTCTTTTGTACCTTAAGGTATGTAAAGGACTCTCAATTACTACTTTCAATGATAATCAAGCTTCCATACATATAGCTACTTACCCAACATTCAATGTGCCTAAACACTGAATGCCAATCAACAGGCCGGAGTCTCGGTGAATGATCGAGGCACTATATTTTGGCTACTTACCCATACATATATCAAGAATGGCTGGAGGCTATGATAGGAGCCCCCAACCACTTTCAATGTGCCTAAACACTCGATCATATATATATATATATATATATATATATATATATATATATATATATATATATATATATATATAT
>NEWO01000015.1:3889707-3927015 GCA_003013225.1 Phalaenopsis aphrodite
ATATATATATATATATATATATATATATATATATATATATATATATATATATATATATATATATATATATATATATATATATATATATATATATACATATTGATAAGTGTGTGTGTTCGTGCACGCATGTGTGCACACACTTGCTTGTGTTAGGTGGTTCAAGAATTTTGTACTCATCCATGTTAATAAATAATAATGGTTTGTCTTTAGCTTTGTCTTCCTTTCTTTTTAGAAACACCATTAAATAATATGAATTTTACTTCTAGTTTGACGTTCATGAAGGATATGCTCTTTCCTCGTCATGAAGATACATAGACAATAGTTGTGATAAATTTGAGCATTCCTGAAGATCGATCAATAGATTTCCATTCCTACTTAAATTACATTATTTTGGCTAATTGTTCCACTTATAAACCCCTTCATTAATTCTTCCACTCAATTTTGTTTATTTCTTTGAAACTCTTGAATAAATCATGCTAGTTAGCTCTCTTTTTTTTTATAATACATGAAATTACATTTCGATGTTCACATTAGTCAATCTACAGTTAGAACTAACTCTTCTTGTTTACAACAATATCTTTATTTGAAGCATTAGCATGTACGCCTATTCTTGCATCCATATAAGTGGATAGATCTATTACCCTAATGATGAACTGACCACCTCAATCAATCCCGAACAAACGCCACTTTTTTCACTTTTGTTTTTGGAATCCATGCCTTTCTCCTCTCCCTTCTTTGGTGATTTTTTTGTCTCTGATAAGGACATGATGTCTATTACTTTCACGTCACTAGACACCCCTTCTCTCTGATATGATCATTCTTAACTTTTGTTGAGCATTTTCCTTCTCCTTATCATTTCCAAACAAAACTCCTTACTAAACCAAATATGCTTATAATCAAGTTGTCTTTTAGAACTATTATCATATAAGAAATTTTATATAAGCTTATAAATTTAAATAAGAAAGATTACTTGAAATGAAGGTTCATTTCAAAACTCTATAAATTATTTATAAGTTTCAAAACAAAAGGGAGAGTGTAGACCATATTCAAACTTTAGAATGTGATCTTGATCATCCTCGTGTCACTCTAGGATGAACAAGTGAACATCAACAGTTGAGTAATCATATCTTTTTTTTTAAACACATTTATACTTAAGAAATCTATTGGGATCGATCAATTCTACTGGAAAAAGTTCTCAAGTCATTAGATAAATATTTTCATTTGTATTTCTTTTGGCATAACTAGAATCACCATAAATGAGCTTCAGTGTTTCTAAAGCCGCCCTCTTGAAAAAGTTGAGTATATCTCCAATCATCTGTCAATTATTATTTCTCTTTGCTCTAAAAATTATTCCTTTTTAGGTGGTAAGATCTCTTGTCGAACATTCCAATGAAAAATGTAATGCATATTGCATGTATTTAATGTCATGTGTAAATTGTTTGCTTATGCATCATTTCTTGATTATAGACATAGTCCTCTCAACATATTGGGATGTCACTATTTAAGTTTCAAGTTTCCAAAGTTTTTGGCCTTCTGTCCTAAATCTATTACTGATATTAAGATTTTGTTTTGGGGAGCTTCTTGTTTAAAAAACCTCCTTTAAAAATAACTTTAAAATAAATAGCGATATAAAGTGATAATTGTTAAAGTCAATATTAAACTTTGAATTTGAAAAAATATATATGCTTTTTAATGATGTTAGTTATAACTTTTTTAAATATAAAAGATTATAATAGCCTAAATAGATTTAAATTATTATCCTCATTTTTAACACTGATAAATTATTTATAGAATTTTATTAAAGCTCATTCAGTTATACTCAACGTGTTATGCGTTCTCGAACATGATAATATCCAACTTCTACAAAATCTAATAAGTTAATAAATCTATATGAGTTGGGATTTTAATAAATTTTATAATGAATAAAAATTAAATATTTTAAAACCTAAAATATATTGCAACCATTGGAAACTCTACTTGCATAACTCTGGTACAGATTGCTTCAATTCTCACCTTCGAAGGAGCCTCTGTGGAGTCTGAGAAGGAGACACATTTGAGGGCATTTTGGACTTTTTCATTTTGAAAATAGCAAAATGGAGTTTGAAAAAGTAGAATGAAGGTCGGACTTCGCAATCTCAAAACGGTAATGAATGAGGTTCCAGTAGACACACTTCTCAGAAAAATTAATCGGTCAAACGAATAACAACATTCTCTCGACTGTCACTACGACGGAACTAAAGTTAGACGTCCTCTCAAACTAATCCTAAATCATTACAAGTCATTCGGTTCTCTTTTTCTCTCACGAATTAGTGTAGCGAATATGCATATTTCGAAGCTGCCGATCTAAAAATAAATATAATCATTTTTATGGAATCATCATGAATTTTATATTTGTGAATAATTGATTTTTTTTCTTATAATATTCTTTAGTTTATTCATTAATTCTAAAATCTCATTTGTTAAGATCGAAGAGTAGATGGTTTTAGAGAAAAAAAAAAACGAGTTTCTTGTTTTCCTTTCGTCAGGTGCAGTGTACGTCAGTAAGCCTGCGGGTCACCGTTAGATTAGCGTCCCCGAACCGGGTCGAAGGTGGCCAAACAGCCCGGTCTAGTATCGGCCTAGAAGAAACCCGTCCCTGTTTGGTGCCCTCTTCCCCATTTTATCGTTTATTTCCGATCCTCTGCTGCTAGGGCAGTGTGTTAAAAGCGGACGGCGAGTGGCGGACAGCGGACGAGATCGGCGGCGAGTGGGAGGGGATTTGTAGCACTGGATAATTTGGCGTAGGTATTTGAGGTGATAGAGTTTATTGGTTTAAGGTATTGGTCCAGGAGCTTGCGGTGCCGCAGGGACAGTTCACGGCCGTTACCGAAGTGGCATCGGCTGGTAGGTATAATTTGCAGGGAATGGAACAGAGGGGTCGAGTTATTTGAGACACCGACCTAGAAACGAATTGGCTTTGAGATTTTTTTGTAGCGCAGTTGGATAGCTTCGCATCAAAGGTATCGAATTGTTTCCGGTTCCGGTTTTAATTTTGCTTCTTGACTCTTTTTTATATTTTTAAATTTTTTATTATCCTTCTTCTTAGATCTGGATCTCGTCGGATTGAAGCTGTACAGTTGTTGCTATATCGAGGATGGAGCAGTTGAAGACGATCGGGAGGGAGCTCGCAATGGGCTCGCAGGGAGGCTGGGGCCAGTCTAAGGAGTTCCTGGACCTAGTGAAGTCCATTGGCGAGGCACGCTCGAAGGCAGAAGAGGACCGTATCGTCCTCCGTGAGATCGAGACCTTAAAACGCCGGATAGCGGAACCGGACGTTACTCGCCGCAAGATGAAGGAGTACATAATACGCCTGGTCTATGTCGAGATGCTCGGTCATGATGCTTCCTTTGGTTATATTCACGCTGTGAAGATGACTCATGATGACAACATTTCCCATAAAAGAACTGGTTATCTTGCCGTCACGCTCTTCTTAAATGAGGATCATGATCTCATC
This sequence comes from Phalaenopsis aphrodite, assembly GCA_003013225.1. Classification (NCBI taxonomy): domain Eukaryota; kingdom Viridiplantae; phylum Streptophyta; class Magnoliopsida; order Asparagales; family Orchidaceae; genus Phalaenopsis; species Phalaenopsis aphrodite. The sequence goes on from NEWO01000015.1 coordinate 3,893,201, forward strand.
ATCCTCATCGTGAACACCATACAGAAGGATCTGAGGTCTGACAACTATTTGGTGGTTTGCGCAGCCCTGACTGCGGTTTGTAAACTCATCAACGAAGAGACCATCCCAGCCGTGTTGCCACAGGTAGTGGAGCTTCTTGGCCATTCCAAGGAGGCTGTAAGGAAGAAGGCAATCATGGCGCTTCACAGATTCTACCAGCGTGCACCAGCTTCGGTAGCTCATCTCCTCCAACATTTCAGGAAGGTATGGCACAAAAAATGGCTTTACAGTAGAATGCAGTGTATCGGAGCTGTTGTCTCTGTATTTAGTCTTAAATATTTTTTTTTTCCCAAACATTGTTTGATGTAGCTAGAATCGCTGTGGATGTCTTGTCTGGTTGGGATAATGGTTTGAATTATTTTACTCTAATTGAATATGTTGGTCACATGTAGCAAATATTGCAACGCAAGTAGAAGCTGTGTGAAATGATTTGTAGAACGTAGCAAATATTGTGGCACACATAGAGTTAACTTCTCGTGCAACACTCAATTAAAATGAATTGACAATGAGGCTTCAAAAAACCGATCTGAAGTTGCTGGTTAAGCTATTCCTGATGATGATAATTTAGCTTGTATTGGAAGGGCATAATGTATAAATTATGTATGTTTGAAGCATTCTATTTCATTTCTAGAGAATCAATTTTTCTCTTGAATTTTTTTTTTCTTATTGTTGTTGAGTAACTTCCATCTTGCTTAGGGTAGAAAGTTCTTTCTATGTGGAGCTCCTAATTGGTTGCTTGGATAGTTCATGCTCAGTGAAGGTGGGATGATTTTCTGTAAGGGTAGTGCAAAGCTATATGATGCTAAATGTTGGTCTTTAAAAGAGAAGCATAAAACTAAGTTAAGTGTTGCCGAGATGAGAATGATTAGGTGGATGAGTGGCTTTACACTTAGGGTCCGTTTGGGGCAGCTTATTTGGTACGGTGGCGTCTTGAAAATGCACCTGACATGTTTGGGTAAATTGCATTTTGGCAGCTTATGTGTTTTCAAAACACAGAAAACAGTGTTTTCACACCGCACATATCTAGATGTGGTGGGAGCTTATTGGAAACGATATGGCTTTTCCAAGAAAATAAAAATTTGTAATAGTCACCGCACCTAGCATATCAGCAGATTATTCAATAAGCTACACCTGCCCCAAACAGACTCTTAGAGACAAAATGTGAAATAAATATATCTGTGATAGGGTTGATGTAGCTCCAGTGACAGACAAAATTAGAGAGAGTTGTCTTAAATGGTTTGGTCACATTAAACGTCAACCATCTGATAATCTGGTTAGAAGAGTAGATGTTTTATATTCGACTTATGTTAAGAAAGGCAGTGGTAGACTTAGGATGATTTGGGTTTATTGTATAAAAAATGATCTTAATTTATTATAATTAAATGAAAATATGACAATAAATAGGATGCAATGGAGAAAAAGGATTCATGTAGTCGAGCCAACTTAGTGGGATAAAGGTTTTGTTGTTGTTGTTATTGTTGTAGTGCAAAGCTGCTATATAACAAGGAAATAACTATTTTGTAAAGACTAACATTTTGATTGAGTAAAATGAGATGTTTGGGGTTATTGATTGCAGAGTCTAGTTATATACAGAAGAAAGCAAGAATACTTATAATTTTAATGATTTTTCTCTAAGCATGGATTGGAGGACTATTGATGAAATTTAATAGCGAGGTTGAGGAACTGGATAGAGGTTGAGGAGATTGGGGAAGGAAAATGATATAAACTCATGTAATCTTCGTTATTGAGGGATTATGATAAAATATTGATGATATTAATTGTTTGTATCTTTTCTAAGTTGCGTGTTCAATACACGTAAAAAATATAAGAGATCATACAACACAATTTTTTAGGAGATTGATTTCATCGTGATTATGTCAAATCAATTTTTAAAATGAGATGTTTATTCTATTCTCTACAAACAACATTTAGTTACCTTTTGTGCTTATAAGTAATTCCACTAGTAACTATATTCAATGAGAAAGATGGCGCTAATTAAATTTTTATGAGCTTCATTAATGAGATGCTTGGATTATATAGTAATTATAAAACAAAATTGTTCAAGAATCTGCCCCCTGCTCATAAATTTTCCTTTGTTCTTCTATTGGGTATGTGCTTACGGTGCATTCGCATGATAAATGCTTAAAATCAACATGTGTTTTTTTATTGATTGACATGTTGACAGAAGCAGGGGGCCACTAAAATTTACCCGGCAGACTAAGCTAAGACTCATAATAAGGACTTAGGAGCCCTTCATGCTTGTCCATTGGCGGGTGTATGTATTGATTAACTTGGCTTCTAGAATATAAGCTGAAGCTATTTGGAAGATGTAAAGATTTATTAGATAGAAAATAATCATAGACCAATGCTGACAGCCTCACACATTGATCTTGATATACATTTGAATAAAATGAAAATTACATTATTTGTAATGTAAAATATTTCCTTATATACAAAGTATAATAGTTTAGGTGTTAAATTTGTTGTTGGCATCCCATTGTGTTTTTGGCCATCCAAAGAAGTGGCATTGAATGCTTTAAGGGTTACAGATTCCTTGTAAACGGTATCCAAACCTTAAATTCAGTACTTTGTTGTATCATGCAGTTGAAAGGTGAAATAGAGGGGACAAGGTGCTGAATGAAGGAGAAAGTTGTGAGCATTTATTTGGTCTTTATTTTGCAGATGTTTATTATCATGTAGTAGCATCAGTTACCACAAAATTCAGTGATTTGTTTATCTGGCATAAAAAAATTTTAACAAGAGATTGTTTATGAAGGCATACCAATGGATGCAAATACAGCATAAAAGTTGCCAAAGAAAGTTTTAATTGTAAAATATCTGCTTCTTTTTTCATAGTCATTTGCATGCTATTGAAATGTTTGTTGCTAATTCTTGGATTAAATAATTATTGCTGCTTCATTTTTTGGTTCTTGCAGAGGCTTTCTGATAATGATCCTGGAGTCATGGGTGCAGCATTGTGTCCCCTCTTTGATCTTATCACCGCTGATGTAAACTCATACAAGGACCTGGTTGTCAGTTTTGTTAGCATTATCAAACAAGTGGCTGAAAGAAGACTTCCAAAAGCATATGATTACCATCAAACACCTGCTCCATTCATCCAGGTAAATTTACGCTAATGTTGTTTTTAGATCTCTGTTACATCATTGAGTAATCATTTTCATCATCTGTATGCATCTATTATTTTCATCGAAAAATTGTAGAAGGGGGCATTTACATACATACAAGCCAATTCCTATTTTATTTACATATCTAACGTCAAGTTTTTACTTTTCGCATTTAAACCGCCCAAATCTTTCATATCACTTTAAAAATACCGCTATTTTAACTTTTAAAATGTGAAATACACCTCTTCATGCATGTGTAAGGTGGCATGTATGTAAAATTTGGAGTTTAGTTGTTAGATATGCAAATACATAGGAATTGAGTGGTATGTATGTATATCTTCTATATATAAAAGCATATTTGATCCTCTCTCGCTTCTCCTATTTTTCTCAACTAACATTGATCATTTTCCAAAAAAAAAAAAGGTTTTAAATTGTTACTTCAGTGCCTAAGGGCAATTTTGTCTGTTACTAATCTAAGGAAAATTTAGTTTTTTGTTATTTATTATTATTTCGTATAAATAGGGCATAATAGTTTAGGGTTAGGATTCATGAGATTGTTGTCTTGAGTCTTGGGGATAGGGTTTGGGCAAGATTTCTTACCTCACTAATTGTAGAATTTTCGAGAGATCACCTACTTCTCGAATTGTCAGATTTGGGAGAGATCACCTACCTGGCTACCTCTCAAATTGTAGGTGCTTATCTTATGTATTTGTGTTATGTTGTTTGATATTTCCGCAATAAAATATTCTTTTACCCTATTTTTTGTAAAAAATCTTCTTAGATTGTATTAAAGTGGTATTAAGGCAATTAATCTCTAGAAACAAATGACGATCGACTTCGGAGTTCCAAATCGGGATAAAAAACCTGAGATCGCAACAATCAATGCTTCCTTCACCAAGACGACGACGGATTGCATGCATGAATTCGCAATTTGAACAATATGGGAAACGACTATCGGGATCACACAATCTAGCCATGATAAGCCCTAGCTGGAAGCTATCGATGGGATCGCGACATACTATCTTGTGACGCTAACATGATCGATCGAAAGTAACGTTAGAATCACGATATACTTGAAACATGTGATCGAAGCCTTGTGAAACATTCACGATTGGAGTCGGTCGGGATGTCCAAAGGGATTGCGACATACCAGCCTTCAGGAAGCATCGACGGGATCGCGGCGTACATGCCTTAGTGACAGAATCATGTTCCTTTTTTTGACGGCAATGATGGGATCACATGGTATAGCCGACAACATAATCTAGGATCACTGGCTTGCGATACGGCCGAGCTAAGAGCTAGCTGGGAAGCGAAGATAGTATTTAGGGGTATATGATTTTGCCTCCCCGATAAAAATTCTTACAGGGATAAAGGACAACAGGGAAAGTGTATGCTTTTGAAGCGAGAGATTGGAAGAAGAAATATGATAACTTAAATTCGAGATAGAGGAAGGGTTTTCAACCATAGACGAAAGGTTTTCCTCTTTTGAAAATCGATTTGAAAGCTTGGAGGAGATGATGAGGAGGGATTAAGATGCAATCTCAGACCCCGCCGACAATTCAACTTCAAAACCCTAACCAAGAGTTTATCGGAGAGTCATAGGATAAATTGAAAAACAAGATGAACATGAGGAAGAAAACATTCCCCTTCAAGAACCTCTTCTTATGGCTTAGATGGGAGTGGATTAGAGATTTCCGAGGGATAGGGTTGGGTCGAACATGGAGAAGGGATTATGCAAGGGGTATGGAGGAGTACAAAAAAGGAATAAGAGAAGCCAGGATGGGGTATGACTGATTGAAGGAGGGAATTTCATCGTAGTTACATGGTGGAAACACCAGAGGGAGTGGAACTTGGGGTGGAGATGCTAGAGTTAGGAAGTTGAAGATGCTGATCTTTGAGGGGGAAGACACGCATGGGTGGAGCGATATTTCTTGTTGAATGGCTAAATGGGGAGAAGAAACTCATGGTTGTAGGGTTATGTTTGGAGGGGAAAGCCTAGCATTGTTTTAGTGGAGGGAGGCAAGATACTTGATCAGCTCATGGGATGAATTTAAGTTTTATGTTTGGAGGATTCTCGGTGTGTATTTTCGTTCTTTCTTTACTTCAATAATATTTCTTTTGTTGTTCTTGGCCTTAATAATTGTTCTCAACGATTCTTGATTACTGTTTTGTTGAAATCCCACTCTCACATATCTTTGCCTTTATTATTTTGGTATCATAGCACATATTTATGCTATCCAGATTTGCTGAATTTTTTTAGGGAAGATTTCAGTTTTTGGGATTCGAGTACAGATTTATGCTGTCATGATAGAATTTTGTTATTGGCATTTCTATATTTTGTATTTTCTTGCTTTCTCCTTGCCATTGTTCTCCACCCGTGGGATCCTTTTGGGGCCAGCTGCAGAAGACTGTAGTTTTCTTCTTGATCCTATTTTTTTACTAGAATTTGCAGATAGATTTTTATTCTTGCATTCATTTGTGGTTCTTTCTGTTCTCAATCATGCCTCCACACAAAAACGTGCCAAGAACCAATCAATAAGTTTTCATGGAGGATTTATTTCATGAAATGTAGCATATGCAAGAGAGACAACCTTGGAGCAGAAAAGCACGCAGAAATGTTTAGTGGCAGATGATGTCGAGGCAGTGGAAAAAGAAGGGGATGAAAATCATTTTCACCAAGCTTCTTTCAGTGAAGATGATCAACCCTTCGTGCATGGAGGAAGGATAGATAACACAAAGCCGTTGATCTTGGAATTAAGATCGATATTCTTGATTTTGAAGTACTAGACCCGGACTAGTTTATTAATCGGTTGCACGTCGTCAAAAGAATTTTCGAGTTTAAAGTGTGCCCCGTCATCAAACTGTGAAGCATATTGTTATCAAGTTGAGGAAGAATACTTCCCTTTGGTGGAAAAGGTGAAAATGACGAAGCAAAGAGGGGTGATCCAAGATTACCAAGTGGAGTAACTTGATGAAGTAATTGCAACGCAAATTCTTGTTGGATTTCTATCGGCTGAACGTTTTCATCAGTCCGCATCGTTAACATTAACAGAGACGAAGGTAGAAAAATATGCTGTTGAATTGGGCATCTCATATTAAAATGCAGTCTGTTCGAACCTGAAGAGCACATTATTGCATGTTTTTTGAGTGGCTTGAAACCTTTTTTAGCCAATTTTGTTTTGCTTTAATCTTATTGGTCACTCCGGGATGTTGTTAACCTTGCTTTGTAGGTTGAACGAAAGCCACAATGGTGCCAAAACTCCACTTTGCTTGGTGCAACAACTGAACAGACCGACTTCAACAAATCTTGTCATGCTAGGGCGCTGCAGTCGATAGAAATGAGGAATGCAACAGCCGCTCTACAATCTTACCTTGTAAAAACCTGTTATGGAAGTTGAAAACAATTCATCTAATAGATGTTGCTTCAAATGCCATGGATTTGGTCATATAGCAGCCAACTGTCCAATTTGTAGTGTTCTTTCATTGGTGGAAGAGGAAGAACCCGAGAGAGGAGATTTGTTAGTAGAGGAAAATACTAATTTGGTTGAGGAGCAAATAATACATATAGATGAAAAATAATTATTTGTAGTGCGATGCTCGCTTAGTGCTGATCAATTCTTCAATAAGAATTAGTTGTGACACAACATTTTTAGGACCTGGTGCACGTCCAGGACAAGGTATGCAATCTTATCATTATCGGTGGGATTCACGAAAATGTGTTGTCCTCTAACATGGTTGAAAAGCTCGGCCTAGTGACCCAAGTTCATCCACATCCTTGTCAACTTATATGGCTTAAAAGAGAAAATGAAATCAAAGTTACAAAGCGATTTTTGGTGCAATTCTCCATCAAGAAGATTTCATGAGAAAGTGCTATGCGTCGTCATTCTAATGGATGCTTGCCACCTCCTTCTAGGTTCTCATTGGCAATACAACAACAACAACAAGCCCTTATCCTACTAAATGGGATCGACAAAATAATTTTTTTCTCCATTGTGTGTCATAGTTTCATTTAATTCTTTTAAATTAAGATTATTTTTAATACAATATGCCCAAGTTTTTTTAGTTCTACCTCTGTCTTTCTTAACATAAGTTGAATCTAAAACATCTACTCTCCTAATCGGATCATCAAATGATCAACATTTAATATGACCAAATCATTTAAGTCGACTCTCTCTAATTTTGTTCGTCACTGGAGCTACACCAACCCGATCACAGATATGTTCATTTCTCATTTTCTCTAAGTGTAAAGCCCCTCATCTACCAAAGCATTCTCATCTCAACAACACTTATCATAGTTTTATGCTCCTCTTTTAAAGGCCAACATTCTGCTCCATAGAGCATTGCAGGTCTCACCACCATCTTTTAAAATTTTTCTTTCAGTTTAAGCGTTATTTTTCTATCACACAATAGGCCCGAAGCATCCTCCACTTCAACCAACCAACTTGAATTCTACTAATAACTTCCCCATTTATATCTCCATCACTTTAAACAATAGACTGGAGATATCTAAAGGGTTTACACCTTTTAATGATTTGATCACCCATAGTTACAACTTTGTCACTAAAGCTACTGTTACTAAAATTATATTCTATGTATTCAATTTTAGTTCTACTCAAACGAAACATTTTGACTCTAATGTACATCTCCATAATTCAAGTTTTTGCTAAGCTCTTTCTCTAGTTTTATCCACAAGCAAGATATCATCAACGAAAAACAGACACCAAGGTACATCCTCCTATATATGTCTATCAAGAGCTTCCATAACTAAAGCAAAAACATATGAGCTTAAAGCCGATCCCTAATGTAATCCAACTGAAATTGAAAAATATTTAGTTAATCCTCCTATTCGAACACAAGTAACATCTCTATTATAAATATCTTTAATGACTTGACTATGTCATATCAACAGCTGTCTTCTCTATAACTCTCCAAAGGATTTCTTTTGGAACCTTATGGTAAGCTTTTTCTAAATCAATAAAAATTATATATAGACCCCACCTTATTCTCTCTGTAGTTTTTATCAACCTCTCAATAAATGTATAGCTTCCATGGTAGACCCGTCCGACATAAATCCAAGCTGATTATGAGAAATGTTTATTATACGCCTTTACCTATATTCAATTACCCTCTCTCATAAATTTAAAGTATGACACATCAACTTAATTCCTCTATAATTTGCACACTTTTGTGCATCTCCTTTATTCCTTTATAATTATGAGAATCTTTGTAATACATCATTGGCAATATGACTGCAAAAGCATTTATGACGGGCATGTAAATATGTATTCCTTAGATAATGGTACTCGAATTACCTTGGTTCCTATGGAAGAGGAGGTGCACAATGAGACCAACAACATGCTTTCCTCATCTTCAATTTTCTTAAAGGAGCTGGAAGAAGCTGATATTGGCTACCTGCTGCTTCTTATTGAAGCTTCTGTGCAAGACACTAAAGTCCCAACTGAAATATCAAAGTTGATTCAAAAGTATGCCGAGGTTTTCCCTATTGAAATGCCCACCAGCCTACCTCCTTTGAGGGATGTTCAACATGCGATTGAGTTGGTGCCAGGTTCGATTATACCACATAGATCCGCTTATAGAAGAACTTCGAGGGAACATGAAATATTGATGTGAATTGAATTGAGATGCTTCAGAATTGGATCGAGAAAGCCCTTGAACCAGTTTTAATAGTGACAATGTTAGAAGATACTTGGATCACCAAACTTGACTTACCTGGGGTTTAGAATGACTCCATCGCTTTCAATGTCTTTGAGCTGACTGCTCATTACAAATTAGGTTTTGAGATTGCTCAATATGAGGAAACCTTGTCAACCTCGAGAGAATGATGTAAGAGCTAGAGTTTTATTTCTGTTTATTTGTCTTGGTTTATGTTTTGTAGTTTGTTATTTGTCTTTTTGTTTTGATGTGCCATACTTGTAATAAGGGGGGCTTTAGTGCTTATAAATAGGTGTTGTTCTGTGTATAGGCGCAGATTTTGGGTTTTATAATTGTGAGTTTTTCTTAAGGATGGTTGGGCTACCTGCATATCTTCCTTGCAGTTGTATTCAGGTGTTGGCAGCTTAGGTGGTGTCTTATCATGTGTATTTTTATACTGCCTTTACATCAATAATATTCTTTTTTTATTATTTGCCTGCTGAATTTTCTCGGCGATTCTTGATTACTGTTTTGCTGAAAATTGTACTCATATTCTTTTGTCGGTATCAGGATTGTCATGAAATATAGAGAGAGATTCGAGCTATTGTTGGGACGACTGAGTGGGATTTCTGAAGTAGTATTGGGGAAAATTTTATGACGGAAAGTCGGACATACATTTGAGATTGCATGACTTGGGAGAAATTATGAAATTATCGATGTTAGTTGAAGAAAAAAATGTTGTGGAACGGGCTAATAGGAGCAGCACGGGTGGAGTGTCATACTGAAATACTACAATTACGTTGATACCAAAAACTCAAATAGTGGATGTTTGGAAGGAGGCTCATATGGACATGAATAATGGGTCATGACCGAGGTTGACATTTAAATGCCTTACAGAGATAGATTTAGGAGAAGCGACTAAAGAAATTTTATTTTCGGCGTGATTACAAGTTTGTCTTAGGACACCGTTGCAATGATTAGACATTACATGTTCTCATAGTGTGTGATGAAGTGGCAGAAGATTTTGATCCAGCTGCGATTTTCTTTTATCCACTTTGAGGGTATGGTGTTTCTTTGAGAGGGGAGTATTGTTATGCCGGTGCTTAAGGACAATTTTTTTCTTTTATTAATCTAAGAGTGATTTAGTCTTTTGTTATTTATTCATGCTTGTAATAAATAGGACTTAATAGTTTACGGTTAGGATGCATGAGATTGTTGTCTTGGATCTAAAGGTTAGGGTTTGTGAGAGATTTATTACCTCTCGAATTGTAGGATTTGGGAGAGATTACCTACCTCTCGAATTGTAGGTGCTCATTTTATGTATTCGTGTTGAGTTTTTGTGATATCCTTGCAATAAATATTCCTTTGTCCAAATTTCAATGGAAAAATATTTTTAGATTGTATGATAAATTTAATTGAATCAAAGATGTTAAACCCTTAATTGCACACACGGTTTGAAATTTTTTCTACCATTCATTTTAAATTGGCTTTAACGCTCAAGTTCATGTTTCTCTTCAGTGTTATTAGAAATAGCCTAAATTTTTATTTCTTTTCTTTCTTGACGACAGAAATACAAGTTAAACTAAATTTCAGATTCAAGATTAATGTCAATAAGACATGTCACTTCAGCAAAAATCAGAAAACTGAAATAGTTTTGAACCAATTTTAGTATTAGCACGTGAAATCATACTATATGCATGGTTTTTCTTTTTCTATATATATTTTTTCAGTTCCTTCCCTTAATCAGACATCAGATTTTAAATTAATTTTTTTTTCCTTCTATGCTACTTATATTGAGCTCAGGTGAAGTTGTTAAAAATTCTCGCGTTGCTTGGTAGTGGGGATAAGCAAGCTAGTGGACACATGTACACTGTACTTGGTGACATAATTAGAAAGATTGAAACATCAAGCAACATTGGAAACGCTGTGCTGTATGAATGCATTTGCTGTATTTCATCCATCCATCCAAATACAAAGTTACTGGATGCTGCTATTGAAGCAACTTCAAAATTTTTGAAGGTTGGTTTGTTCGAATTTGCCATAAATTTTATTACCTGTTTGCTTGTCAAATTCAAACCAACCTTCTATTTTCTTTATGTTTTTTTTCTTTGATTTTATTATAGCATTTAGATATCTGAGTTTTGTTTTGGCAGAGTGATAGTCATAATCTCAAATATATGGGAATTGATGCTCTCGGTCGGCTTATTAAAATAAACCCAAACATTGCAGAGGAACATCAGTTGGCTGTTATTGATTGCTTGGAGGTAAACTATAGCAAAATTTCAATTACTGAATGCGTAACTAAAAAAGTGTCTCTTGTTTATTGGTTCAGTGTAAATGTTTTTATACTTATTGGATATGTTTGTGATTGGATTGTCAATCTAATACTGCTGTTACCACGATTTCTTTAGAATGCTGTGTTTGATTTCGTGCCATGTAATTTACTTCATTACATATATGGGAAAATATTTTGCAAAAACTTTGAAATGATCCATTTAGAATTTTTTAATGTTCCTTGATACGATATATGATCAGATCTTTATAGCCTTCAAATGATTAATTTGTTTTTCTTCATGTAGCGATGTGATTCTCTTCTAAGCTGGAACACTGAATGAAATTATTATCAAACAACCTAGGGATGAGATAATTCCTCTTCGAGTCATTAATATGAATTAATTTTTTGGTTGCAGATTTTCATGTTAATCATCTCCCTTATTTTTGAGCTCCATGAGCTATTACCTAGGGGTCTTACAATCACCTTAATTTGGTTCCCTTCAACATTACTTGAAATCGGAAGTACACATCCCCCTTAGCTCGGAAGGAGACCATGAAATGAATGTTGGCCATTTTAAGCTGTCTAATTGTTGTATTCCATTTTATCTATGCTCCAGGCTTATTGAAGTATCATGTATTCAGTAATTGAAAACACTCATAATGCTCCCACTTAGAGGGATGCAAAAAATACTGTCCAGAAATATTATTAGAAAGATAGATAGGGAGAGAGAAACACCGCACAACTGAACATTGGAAACTTAAACTTTCTAATCTATATGGTTGAAAAAGGGGAAGGATAGAGAAAGAGAGTATATGCAATATATTACGGTGGATAAGTACGGTTGACTTTGAGCGGTTTACAACAAGCAATGGCTGCGAATAGGATTTTTTTTGTTGTAAATGATGGGAATATTTACAAAAGAGAGGATAGAAGACAGCGTAAATCGTTATTTCATTCATCCTAAATGGGTTAAAAGGAAATGAGATTTAGTTGTGGGGGAAAAAGAGAGTGAACGAAAATATAGGAGGAAGGATAAAAGATGAAGGGGAAACACTAAAGATGAGGGAGTTAATAGAATGAATGGGTGGAGGCCTTGCTTCCACCAATCGCAACAAAATGGGAGCCGAGATACAGATTACATAATATGCATACATTAATTGGAAATGAAGCTTTTTCCTACAGAGCATGGATTATATCATTTGAAGTTTGTGTCTAATTTAATTAAAATTAAAATACATTGACCTTTTTTTACTCTAGGAGGTATTCTCAATGATTAGATTCTAGATCAGTTTTGAGACTGGTGAGAGTTGTAGTAGTCAATCTTATTTTTCTTTTCTTAGAGAGACTGCATTCTTATTTTAACCCTATAAATTTCAATTTTATTGTGGTACCTTGACTTGTGCATCTAAACCCAGATTTAGATTTTGGGATTGTTAGATTTGATGCTCTTAAAATACGCATTTTAATGCAAAGCTGGAATGGATATATTTTAGAAATGCAAGAGTTCTTTAGTTGGATGCCTATCAAATGTATTAAAATATTTTTTATGCTTATTACTATGCATTTTCATTGCCTTAAAATGCAAGCAATGCAAGGGGATAAGGGCGAGCAACGCAAGCCGTTAAAGGAGGGTGGGAAGCAGGTGGGAATCATAAGTGGGCACATCATGATGATGGGAAATTGCCTAATTTGGGTAATTTTAAAATGCAAGAAAAATAAATATTGTGTATTGTAAATTCTTCAAATTTTAATTATATTATATTTATATATCGCTTCAAACAATACACCTTATAAAATAAATTTTAAAAATGGAATGCAATACTCTACTAATGCAGCCGATCAAATAAACTTTTATATGAAAACTAGCTTAAAATTTCAAGTTCAAAATGCCTTGTATTTGACATATATCGGTTTTTTTAAGTTAAACATCTTATCCATAGAATATATGAGCAACCTAGTAATATTTGATATGTATGCAATTCAATTTTAGAGTACACTTGCTCTATTTCTATTCTATTATTCTTAAATCGATTTTTTTTGTTTTATATATATATATATATATATATATATATATATATGAGGAGAGAAAGTAAACCCATTAAGAAAGCGTCTAGGAAAAACTTGAGTTATGGAGGTCTACTTTAGAGTCCAAAGGCCTTCGTTTGAGTAGATCTAAAATTGAATACTTCGAATGTAATTTTAGTTGTAGTAGATCTAGTAACAGAGTTGTAATAATGGACGATCAAATCATTAAAAGGAGTGAACGTTTTAGATATCTCGGGTATGTAGTTCAAATTAATGGTGATATAGATGGGGATGCTATTAGTAGAATTCAAGTTAGGATGGCTGAAGTGGAGGAATGCATTGGGCCTATTGTGTGATAGAAAAGTACCAATTAGACATGAAGGAAAATTTTATAAGATGTTAGTGAGACTTGCAATGCTTTATGGCACAAAATATTGGCCTATAAAAGAGAAGTATATAACTAAGTGTTGTTGAGATGAGAATGCTTAGGTGGATGAGTGACTTTACACTTAAAGACAAAATATGAACCGAATATATCCTTGAAAGGGTTGGTGTATCTCCAATGGCAGACAAGATTAAAGAGAGTCATCTTAGATGGTTTGGTTACATTAAACGTCGACCATTTGATCATCCGATCAGGAGAACAAATGTTTTTTATTCGATTTATGTTGAGAAAGGTAGTGGTAAACCTAAAATGACCTGGGCACATTGTATAAAAAATGATCTTAATTTGTTAGAATTAAATGAAAATATGACACTCAATAAGACGACACAATGGAAAAAATGATTCATGTAGCGGACCTTACTTAGTGCGATAAAAGCTTGTTGTTGGAAAGTAAATCCATTACATCTTTGTAATGCAACATATTATGGTAATTGTAGAGTAACCTCCCTAGTTTTGGTATAATTTTTAAACAAAGTGCAAAGCCTAGCATTAGTCAATTCTATCATATCTAGGGTTTGCTGTTATAGATCTACAATAAAACATAAAAACTATTGCAAACGCATGATTTTGTGGATCACTTTTTTTTTAAAAAAATTTTGACAAACCTTTTTTTTACTTTAGATGAAATCTAAAATATGAAGTAATGTATGTAAATAGTAATTTGATAATCATCTTAGAGAATTAACTTGCAAGAAATTGGAAACATGAAATCGTTCTTTCTATTGGAAATCATGATAAAAAGGAAAAGAAAATTAGTTGTGAAAAATTTGACAATAATCGATTACACATACATTCCAAATGAATAATTAGAAATTTTTAACGAAAATATATTATCAAATGAACAGTACCACTTGTACATATAGATAACTTCTCTCAGAAAACTTCAAGCTCCCTTTAAACAAGAAGGCTATATGTCATCCAACACAGCCTGCCTTTTTAGAAAATAATTTATTTATTTATTTTTACCTGCTTTCAACTCCTTTTATTATCATAAATCCTCCCAACTTTATATAAAAAATAGAAAGTAATAGTCAACTGATTGAAATTTAAGTGCCACTAAAAATTCAGGATAAAGCAATGACAAAGTAACAAAATATTTTGCTTGCATAGGTAGCCATAAGGTAAAACCCACCTTTATCTTTAGCGTAATTCCCCTATGCTTGTAACTTCCAAAATTATCGTCCAATGCATTTCTATTTAAAAGCAGGCTGCTGTGTTCCACTGCTTGAACAAGAGGATTGGAACATGATAAACATCAAGCCATCTTATCTCTGCCATGATCGAAGCAAATCAAAATCCTTCAAAGACAATTTTAGAACTTTTAGAACTGGCCTTTCAACGGAGCGACAGTCTTTTCCAAACACAACCACCATGTTCCAAAAGCTCCAACCCGAAGAACTTCTCCATCATTTTGCCTGGCAAGAAAATATGGTCTTATGAATTTATTATGTCCAATAAGTCCTTTGTTTTGTTATAATAGATGGACCATACAACTATGTCGTGTTTATCATGTGGAGAAGCAATGTCTTTGAAAAAAAAAAGGACAAATGGCTTACGGATTAATTTTAATGAGTCTTGTTCCTTGGGATTTGATTGGATAGTTAGAGACTTGGAGTATTAAATTTCAAGTTTCTTAAGACATATATAGTTAATAAATTCCATGAAATATGGATGCATTTAAACTTTTTATTTAAGCTTTTTTTTTAATTTGTAAATCAAAGGACCAAGAAGTAAAAGAATATTAAAACCAATTTGATTAGGATAGTTAATTTGTCAGATATTACAATAGAAGTTAGCTCATTAGAATTTTTTGTTTTGCTACAGTAATCTATTTTGTATATAGTAATTTTTTGTTTTTGCATCTAATACATCATTTAACAAGTATTCGTCAACTATTATTTTCAATAGGATCAAATTTGATTATGCATGATTCTTTGGTTGGTGGGTTTTAAATTGGCTTTAAATTAATGATTGTCTTGCTGCAGTAATCCAAATAATATTTCTCAATTTGTAAACCTCTATGAAGCATCATCTAATATCTTTGAAAAATTGTAACTTAATCTTCTTAATTGTTTTGCTTAAGGTCTAATGAAATAGATTATGATAATAAAATAATCGGTAGATATGTTGGGCAACTAAGTTTTTGAGATTAATGAAATATTAAATTCATTAGTGTAAATTGATCATGTAGTTCCCAATAACCATAAAATGATGAATTTTGTTCTTCAAGCTTAAGCATCGGCAAAATAATTTAGTATATCTCGTTACTTTTGTTTTAACAAAACTCATTATGAATCAAATATATCATAACTTTCAAAGAAATTTTTTTATCTATTTAATTTGAAATTTTCTCAATATTATATCTCTCATCGAATATATGAATATTTTTTTAAATCTCATAATACTTATGTGAGGTTTGTCTATACCCATAATATGACCAATTTTTGGTAAATTTCATTGTTAATGAAAGATACCTTGCACTTGGGCTTGGGGGTTCTCTAAATTCTTTACGAGTTTAGGGAATGTCATATGGGGTTTCAAAAGCAATTTGAAAGATACTTCAAGGATTTTATCTTAGCTAACTAATAGAAGCAACTGAAGTTTATCTTAACTCTTAGGGACTAATAGGCGCATGTCACTACAATTAATCATATCCTTGGTCGCAGTGAAGAATATTCTCAGTTAAGAACATTGATTGTCCTTTGAAAGAGTAATTTTTTAGCATTTAGATTGGAGAGAGAGAGAAAGGTGATCAACTGAAGATCTCACGTTTTAATCTTCTCAATTCAACATAGAAGACCCAATAAATTAGTGATAGAAGTTCTAGTGATGTATCATCCAAAGAGCCTTTTTAGCAATCACTAGTTACGTTCTCTCAGGTATGTCGAGCAGATTATGTTCAATATGTCGAAGGGTATAGAGTTGTATCTTTGAAGCAATCTAATTAGTTGCTAGGTGTTGTTTTCTCTAAGATATCTTGAATAAAATATGCTATGTATCTCGCCATTATGAGTTGCAAATTTATCTTGGATGGAAGATGCCTAGAGTAAAGCATAACTAATCATTGTTCAGAGTTGCAATGACATGACTTGTGATTGTTTAGTCATATGGTTTTATTGATTCCTATCAAAATTGGCTCAAATGCATGGAGCATGATTCACGTAGCTTAGGGGCAAGACATATCTAAGAGTAGGCCTCATTTTACTCTAAAAAGAAATGTTGAGAGCTTGTAGGGCGGATAGATGTGAATGCCATGTTGTGTGGTACACTTCATGTTGTTGTAATCTATATCAAACATGTCTTAAGAACTAACCCCTAGCTCATCAATGATTAAACCCTATAGTAGATGACAACTCATCACATCTATGAGTTCCCTTTAGAAAGGAACCTTCGATAAAATTTGATTTTTTGGGCTCGCCATAGTAGATTAATTTGAATGGGCAAACTTATGATATAAGCCAACCAAGATATAAATAGGGAACCTATTTGGTATTAGTTGAGCTAAAGTATACATGATTTTACCTTGTTGGCTGACCCAAAATTTGACCATAAAGAGTCGATGGCATGCACCAACCGAAATAGAGATGTGAAACTAGTGTAATAAGATGCCCGTGATTAATTTTGAAAAGTGGAGCTACGCCTAAAAAAATGTGCATTATTTTTGAAATATAGGGGCTTATGTTGTCGCTTTCCAAAGATTTGGATTTGGCTGCACCAACTTAGTAGTTTAAATTTTTGAAAGTGGAGAACTTAGCTTGAAGGTTGTGCATTAATCTCATAGTATCTAGTTTAATATAAATTTGATTGTTGGTTAAGGTTTGCAACTTTGAGGGCAAAGAGGTCTAGGGAGGACACTTCTGACCTTGAGCATAAAGGAGGCCCAATAGTAGAAGTGTCAACTTCAAAAGTGGATGGATTTGGGGTTATTTGTGGTTTGACTTGACGACATTGTGTTTACGTTGTTAAAAGGTTGGTAATTATATTAAAAAGAAGACCCACTTACAAGAATTACAACCTTGAGGGTGTGATAAGCCCAAAATGAAACTTACAAAGCCCAATGATAGAACCTACAAAACTATGAAAGGATGAATAAGAAATGTTGTTGAATCTTCACTGTAACAAGCCTTGAAGGTTTTATGACGATGCAGTGCTAAATATCTTGTCAAAACCTGAAATCAAGTGACTAAGTTCTGAGATGCATGATACTCAATGCATCTCATTATAAAGAAGACCCATTTACGAGACTCACAACCTTGAGGGTGTGGTAAGCCCAGAATGAAACTTACAAAGCCCCCAATGATAGAACCTACAAACCTATAAAAGGGTGAATAAGAAATGTTTGTTGAATCTTCACCGTAACTAGCCTTGAAGGTTTTATGACGATGTGGTGCCAAATATCTTGTCAAAACTTGAAATCAAGTGACTAAGTTCTTAGATGCATCATACTCAATGCATCTCATCATAAAGAAGACCCATCACGAGACTTACAACCTTGAGGGTAAGGTAAACCCAAAATGAAACCCCCAATGATAGAACCTATAAACCTATAAAAGGATGAATAAGTGAAGGTTTTATGACGATGTGGTGCCAAATATCTTGTCAAAACTTGAAATCAAGTGACTAAGTTCTTAGATGCATCATACTCAATGCATCTCATCATAAAGAAGACCCATCACGAGACTTACAACCTTGAGGGTAAGGTAAACCCAAAATGAAACCCCCAATGATAGAACCTATAAACCTATAAAAGGATGAATAAGAAATGTTTGTTAAATCTTCATCATAACTAGTCTTGAAGGTTTTATGACAATGCGGTGCCAAAATCTTGTCAAAAATTGAAATCTAGTTACTAAGTTCTGAGATGCATCATACTCAAGGCATCTCATTTTGCTCTAGTATTCAAGGTTAGATGTCCTTTTAATTGGTGATGGTCAATGTCCACTTACTACTTTGTTGGATGTCAAGTGGGCTAGGTTAATTGATATTAGATTTGAAAGTTGGCCAAGGTGTTCAAGCACTTTTAAAATGCTACATTTTCCATAAAAGTTACAATTTAAGTTTCAAAATTTTTGAATACGTTAGACATATATAACTTATATTTTATCCAGGGAAGCTTTTCAATAATTGTCAATTGCCTTAATGGTCATTGAGCCCAACCTAAAGTTTTATAATCTCCATTTAACCCCCTAAAGGGGGACTCTCAAGTTCCAGAATCTTCAACGGACCATAGAATATACTTTGAAAAACTGTCATTGCCATATTTGTAGTCTCGAATGCGAAAAGTGGATGGTTGCATTTGGTAGTCGACAAAAAGTTTTGTTAGCGTGAACATTAATGTATATCATTGTTGCTTGTGATCGAACTAATACATTAAGTAGTACATAGACTAACATAGGGTATTTTTGTACCTGTATTCGTACTTCATTAACTTGATTAAATCATGTTATTTGTAAACTATAAAATGTAAATTGCTTTTGAGGAAAGGCAAACTATAAAACTAGCATGGAATAATATATTTTGAGACAAAATATTGGAGAAAAACAAAGGTTATTTGGTCCAATCTAAAATTGTTTCCACTTAAATCTGTCTAGTATGGATTCTAAGCTGCTTTTTTGTTTCTTTGTTGGTTTTCTTATCATCATTAACTCATTTGCTGTGTTCCAACCAACTATTTAAGATATTTTCTGTCAATACTTTCTCTATTTAATTCTGTTTGATGTGTCAGCTGGTGGTATATTTAAGTTGTGGATGTTTTGTTTATAATTTTTTACTTTTGTTTTACTCTTTTGGTGTTTTTCATTGACTCTTTCTATTCATTGTATTGAGCATGTCCTTTTCTTTCTAAATTACATCTTTTTAATTTTAGGAAGAATGTTTAGAGTTTTGTTTCCTATATTTTGCTACTATTAAATGCTTTAGAATTAGCATGCCACGTTTTTTTTTTATTTCTATTATCCTTCTTGATATAATTTCTGCAGTAACTGTTACAAACATTGTAGTCATGTTTTGATATTCGTCTGACCAGGATCCTGATGACACATTGAAGCGGAAGACTTTTGAGTTACTTTATAAGATGACAAAGTCCACCAATGTTGAAGTCATTGTCGATCGGATGATTGATTACATGATTAGCATCAATGATAACCATTATAAAACTGAAATAGCTTCACGTTGTGTTGAGCTTGCTGAACAATTTGCTCCGAGCAACCAGTGGTTTATCCAGGTGGCACCTATTGATATTACGTTATCTTTTATCCATTTGAGCTGTTGCTACTTCGCTAACAAAATTTATTGTCCAGACTATGAATAGGGTCTTTGAGCATGCTGGTGATCTTGTAAATGTAAAAGTGGCACACAACCTAATGAGGCTTATTGCTGAAGGGTTTGGAGAAGATGATGAAGGTGCAGATAGCCAATTAAGATCATCAGCTGTATGTATTTCTGATGATTTTTTCTGCCTGCAAATTGACAAACTAACTTCTAATACACTTCAATGTTTTTGCATTTTATATTATGATAAAGCATCTGTTGCTTGTCCCAGAAATTAGTGAAAATCATATACTTGTAATTATGTCAAAATTCATGTTACTGGGCTGTCATTGAAAGTTCTCGTGGGTGTAAGATGTTTCAAGTGAACTCACGGATTATGATAAACAAACACTTTAACATGGACTTTTGGGTCTAAACATTGAACCTTACTCATTAGAGTGATGGCTTTTTCTTGTAAAGGTTTTTTTTTTGTTTTTTTTGCATGTTTATTTACTGAATTCCATATTATGTTTACATAATCAATACAATGGCACAGTGAATGAGTCTTCATTTACACATTCCTTCAAACATATCAAGCTTGCAAGGATCGTTTTTCAATTTTGTGAAGTGCTTTATGTCTGAAGAAATCAATAATTCCCTTTTTTGCTTCTTTACTTTTCTTTCGCTTCTTTTAAGTTTTCCAGTACCATTGGCCCATCTAAAAAATGGACACGATGATAAAGGAGATGCAGAAGATGAAGAGATAATAGAGTAACAAAATTAGCAAGCTTCACTCTTGAACAGAGAGATTGCCTCTCCCCTTTCAAGGCACCCACTTGGTGACTGATTAAAATAGAGGAAGAAAAATGGTCTTTACATTCACAACAAAATTTAATTCTTGTCATAAACTCTCTTTGGTGGGTCAAAACTCTATTATCATAATTGGAGAAAGTACACTGCTAACAAATTGTTAATAAATTACTATCAAATATGTTAACAAACTTAACAACATAAATTATAATAATACCAGCAAAATAATGAAATCTAATACACAAATTGAATAAATAGGTATTTCTAGGTTTTTTAGAACTTTATTCTTTTTGGGGCGTTTACATACATATCACTCAATTCCACGTATTTACATATTTAACACCTAAACTTTGTTTTTTTACATTTGTAGCTTTCAAATCATTCATATCACATAAAAAACACCACAAATTTAACTTTTAAAATGTGAAATGCACCTTTTCATGTATAGATAAGGTGGCATATATGTAAAAGTTAAAGTTTAGTTGTTAGAAATGTAAATGCAAGAATTGAGTGGTATTATGTAAATCCTTCATTATTTTTTTATTTTGATCGAACTATTGTTCTCTCTACTCTTTCGGGCACTTCTACATCTATGGAGAGATAAAACATCAATTTCCTGGACAGATGAGGGGAGAATGACACAAATTGCCATGATCAAGTTTTCACTCTTATGATGCGTTTTCAATTTATTTTTCTGTTTCTAATAACTTTGCATTTTTGGATATTGTTATATTTTCTAATTAATATTATCAATATGATGTTGCAATTACTTGATGATTATTGTTTTTTATTTCACTTTTTACAACTAATGTTCTTATAAAACTCATCAACAATTCATTCCTGATAGGGACAAATTGGGAGTCTAAACCAGAAGTTTTTATGTTCTGCAGGTTACCTCATATTTGGCTATACTTGGCGAGCCAAAACTTCCATCCTTATTCCTACAAGTACTTAAATTTACTTTTCATGTTTTATTTATTATGTTGCGCCTTCAACCATTGAACCTTTCTTCTCTAAACTTCAAGATGTGGAATTGAAGTGCAGGTCATATGCTGGGTACTGGGGGAGTATGGTACTGCTGATGGCAGTTACTCAGCATCTTATATGATTGGAAAGTTATGTGACGTAATAGAGGCCCATCCAAATGACATCACTGTAAAGGTATAGTTTTAGACAAAGTTAGATTGTCGTTCTTCCCTCTTGTATGAGGACTTAAAATTATGATTAGCAACTTTTATGTTGACTCACAAGACTTGCATGCTCACAAGTTAGTGGTTAAATGTTCCTATGGTTGGTCTGGGTGTTCTCTCCCTCTGCAAGGTTTTGTTTTGGTTGATTTAGGAGATTTGCTGGAATTTGCTTTATTTGCTCAGAGGGGTGCACATAAAAAACATACTATGGTTTTCTTCTCATCTTTTCATTATCTATTATTATCAATATTCACTAATCCTTTTTTTTAAGAAGGTGAAGCTTGTGCTTTGCATTTTTGTTATTCCTATTGAATTATCGAAAGTATATTGTATTACAGCCATTCTTTTCATTGAGAATTCTAATTCATTATTTATCTACCTTTCCTTCCATGTTCCCGTCTTGCACTCAAAACACATTTGTTGAGATAATGTTGTGAACTTCCATGTATATGTGCGCTACTATTCTGTATCATGGATACGAGTGTTTTAGTTTAATATAGGTTTTTAGATCTGAACCGAACATTAAACTGATGAAAGGAAAGGTTCAAAAATTCAATCAGGATCCAATCAAAGGTTCAGTTATAATGATGTAAATTTATGAACTTAATTAAAATTCTTTAAATAATGTAATGTTGTAATAATAACAATGCAAATAAGTGATAATATGTATATGCATATTTAATTTATAATGAAATAAAATGCTTATACAAGAAATATGCTTAAAAATTACTGCACTCCAATACCCTCCATATGGTGTAATTTTTAGTCAAATCGGTTCACCACGCCTTGATTTTATGGGTTGAGTGGTGTAACCTTGGTTTTTTTTTTTTATGTTAGTCTTCTGCAAAGTTTAGTTTTTAAATCATGACTGAACTGGTTTGAGTGCCTAACCTTGGTTTTTAATCATAGGCTAGCTTGTTCAGTTGTCTTGTTGATCTGATCTTCACAATCATGAGTTTAATTGTATTCATTAACTTAGATATAATTAATTTTATATTTTGGATTGCATATGTCGAACGATGAAATTAGAAAAACTAATCTTCAGTGAATTCCACATATATGTCTAGGGATAAAAAAGAAGCGTGGTAATTCATTGCAAAATAATGATTAGGTTATGTTAAAAAAGTTTCACATGTGTTTAAGCTTGTAATCATTATAAACAAGAGCAATCTTAAACAGTTAGGAATTTGGAGAGTTATGCCTGCAAAGTGAAATGTTTATTAGAGAAATTGATCTAGAAACAGAGCTAGAAGAATAACAACTTTTTCTCCTATACAGGCTGTGAAAATTGTACCTAGTTCAAGGAGGGATGTGATGAATACGTTTTGCTTTAGAATTTGTGAAGAACAAGCTTGCGATGTTTCAGCGTGTCCCCTAAGCTTCAAACAGAGAACCTTTAACTTACGATGCAATAAATTATGCTTTATAATTTTGTAGTATTTGGGAAGAGTTTCTCTTTAAGTTTTAAGTGCATGGCTTCAAAATGATTTGTAACAACTTCACTGAGCTTCAAAGTGTTTCTCAAGAGATTCACTTTTAAGGCAATAGAAACAAGCTTTTTATCCATCGTTGTAGAAGGAAGACTGAGTTTGCTTGATTTGGATTTTTTCCTTGTGATTTCCGATCAGTATTTCACTGCATCTTCACTATTCATTTTGGTATATATTTGGGAATTGATAATAGATGTCTTAGGTTTATCTGGAATCTGTAGTTGCTAAAGCTACCTCCAATGATAACTGCAGAATTAGAGCAACCTTCAATTTGCAGCTCATGTCAACACTGATTTGATTTCTGCCTACATTGCAAGAGAACTTAAAACATTTCAAGCTTTGATTTCTGCCTCTTAACCGAAATAGTTTGCTGTGATATTTAGTTTGTTTATTTGGGCATTAGAAAAAGAAATTTGCTTCTGTATGTTATTTATCTCCTGAATTATGGTATTGCGTTGATATAATTTCTCCTTTGCGGTATCTGAATTCTTTTTTGAATTTAAGACTATTAATTATGATATATCTTTGCAGGCTTATGCAATAACGGGTATCATGAAAATCTGTGCATTTGAAGCTGCTGCTGGGAGGAAATTGGAAATGTTGCCCGAGGTATCTTTATAAAAATAGTTTTTACTGTTTTACTATACATCAAGTTTTTAGTTACTGGGTTTCTCAGCAACTAGGTCTTCATGCTCTTCTTGCAGTGTCCCAAGGTTCCTTTAATGGGCAAATTGTTAACAAAGCCGTCAAAAACTAGCAATGATGCTATACGCAATACATTTAGCTGCATATATCTGCATGCAATGCAATTCCAAGTTATTTAATGAACCGTAAAAAATTTATTAAACATAACTTTAGGTACTATCCTTAAGGATTAAAGTAATCCAAATTCAGCTAGTAGTACAACATTTATCAAGTTGCTAAACTTTCTGAGGGTTTTTCAACAATATAGAGGTTTTGTCAGATTTCTACAAATTTTTGGACACCAGAATTTTAAAAATTACAACACTCAAAACTTTTTCAGAAATACGACATCAGTCTTTTTTAACAATTTTGGGATATACAAAAATTTATCCTTCATGGTTGTTAGACAAGTTTTGTTATAGTTAAAAGTATCGCAAAGAGTGTTAGCATGCAGTCGAATATTTTCTAAAGCTTAATATTATATGTGAAACTGATTTTTCAATCAGGATCAATTTACATTGATTGACTGCCTCTGTTATGTTTTGCAAGCATATACCATGATATTAGGTTTGGGATATTCCAAATCATTCTCACAATGGACCTTGAGAGATTTTATTTTCCCTTGAATAAAAGATTAATTCTAATAAAAAACAAGAGGAAGCATCAATAAAGCTTTTTTTAATTGAATATTCTGATTTTATATAAAAATAATTAACTTGTCTACTATCTGTGCTTGTGATTGAAGAATAATACCCTTGTAGGTCCTTACGTCCTTATGGATGGAAGTGCACTTCCCACCACTTTAGTGATGAAAATAATAGCAAATTAAAATTGTTCAAAGTTCCATACTTGATGTCGGAGGTGAGAAAAAGGAATAAAATTTTATAGACTAATATAGAATAAAGGGATGAGAAATATATATATATATATATATATATAAAGAAGAGGGAAAAGGGGCCGAAGAAACCAAGATTTGGAACTTTGTTTTGATTTAACAGACTGAAACCAACTGATGCAATTTGATGAAAAATATACTGAATCTATGAAAAGCAAGCAAAATTTTACCATTAGGGAAGTAGATGATTTGTAATCAGCAAAGTGCTATTTCTCGACATCGGTCTTCACATTCTTCTGTCTTTCAGGGCTTAGAAGATGCCCAAGAGAGAATGACTGAAGAATACGCTAGCATGAATATGATTAGATGATGGTATGAATGTAGTAAAGTAGATATGTCTAATTAGCCCATATCTATTTTGCAATTAGACATTTGGATTACATTGAAATTTTGTTTTATATTAATTTCTTATGAAATAATAAAAATATTAACGTACATACAAACTTATTGCATTACACCCAAGATAAATCAACCAATAACCCCTAGTTTTGAAAATTTAATTACATTATCCATCATGAATCCTTTTTTATCAAAATGTCCCACAAAGGGAAAATACTTTTTTACCTTAAAATAAATAAATTGATTGCAATCAGAAGGTTGAGATCAAAATTTCAATGAAAGAATGGAATCATGAAAAACAGATATATAAAAGTCGTCAAAGTCTTAGATGATGAATTCTAATATAGTAAATAATCTATCTGCCAACTAGTTGGCTTAGGTGTTAAGATAGTGCTCTAGAAGTATATGTAAGTTCATTGGTAGAAATCCGGGTGACGCTAAAGTGAAATCATTGTGAAAACCACACTGCAAAATGTAGTTGGCAGTCAAAAACTGGGAAAATGAGCCCTTTTACTTCTTTTCAATTAATGTTATTGGACTTTTTCCATCATGGCCATAATTATGGTTGAGGCTGATTTGTATTTGTTTATCTTGTGTGTGTTTAATAGTTAACATTTTGTCATTATGTGTGCAAATCTGTGTTCTGGTTGACTAAGTACAACCCTAGTGAAATTTCACATCCGAAATGCAATATTATGGTATTTTTGCACTAGGGATATGACTGGACTATGGTGATGAACTTGGGGTGATACAATTGGTGAATACAGTTGTATCATATCTTTTACATATTCTAAAATTAGATCTACCGGACATTTTTTAGCTTTTATGATTATGCATATTTCTTTTATCATTTATTGAGCATTGTATGATTTTTTGCAATTCATGGATGGTTTATTCGTATCATAGTTGTAATTGTTATGTATACTATCATGTATGCTTCTTTCACAATTAAATTTTATGATTCGGGCTTTTTTTTTTTCAGTTCCCAAAGTTTATAGAATGGGATTTATTATGGCTGGGGCTGTTTGATGCAAGTGTTTTAGGGGTTAGTGTTTCTAATTCAGCTAAAGGATTCAATGGATGAAGTACACTAATTTAAGAGATTAGTAATTGGATTAATTACTAGCCTTATTATGATGCAAACCATAAAATACACAAAATCACTCTTGACTAATAATTTAATGATCGTTGAATTAATGAAATTCAGCAACGAATTTGAAAGCTTTAAAAAGAAAAAACTTTGATAAAATTTTTTGCTAAAAAAAAAAAACTAATTGCATTAGTTTTAGCTAAAGTCAATCATATTTGCAAACTAAGCTAAAATTATGAAAATATAAAGGATCAAGGTAAGAAATCAGCAAACATAATAATAATTTAGGCTTCACGCTGATACAAAGAAATGCTTTTCCTAAAATTGGCATCGCGCTTACACTGTACTCAAGAGAACATCGAATCTAACGCACACACAACTCTAAATGAAATTAGAAATTTAATAAAGCCAGAAAATGTTTATTTCATGCCTAAAGTGTTATGTTCATAAGCATATAATTTTTTGTAAGGTCAGCAGTTTCAAAGACATTTAAATCATTGAAATTTGGAAGTTTTACCCTGTGCACTCCTTATGGAATGATGAAGAAACAACATCAAGCAGCCATGATAGAACAAGAAAATTCCTAAATTCCATCCAATTCTTGCTTGAAATTTGAATGCAATTGCTGCCATCTTCTGTAAAACTAGAACCCTATAGCAAAGTTGTTGTAGTGCACTCAATTAGACGCCCAAATCGTGAATCAATATAGATAGGGTCAATAAGGGAGATTGATTGGACAAACTCAAGCATCAAATTCGCAATTAACAGCACATCTACCAACGAAAAGCACTATAGTACGGAATACATCAGTTTTTTATAAACAATATCATCGTAGGTATGATTTCAAATAAATTGAAATTGAAAAACATTAAAATAATTAAAGGTAAATAGTTCTCAAATATGATCAAATTAGTAATTTGAATATTTCTACACACAAGTTTTTTTTTTTTTTTTTTGACAAGTGTAGAACTTCATAAATCCATCACATTTTCCAGAACTAAAAAAAATTAAAAAATTCGCTTTGAAGAATTTAGTATTTGATATTCATCATATAAACTAGGGCATAATTGTTGTGTTATATAATATAATATCCATAAATATTTGTATATAGCTCCGGCTTGCTGATGCACAATATATCTCCAAAATCCAATAACAATAGTGTGCAGAATTTCATTTCCTAAGATAAAGTTTATGATCAAGGAATGTATAGTTGCCTTGCATGATATTGGAAATGAATTTACAAATAGGAGATGAAAAGATTGGATATTCAAAATTTTGTAGCAAGTTTATTAAATAAATTCAAATTAGAAATATTGAAGATTGGACTAATGTTCAAATCTCTCGGAATTTTTAATTTGCTTTTTCATTTTATATGTTTATATGTATGATTTTATATGTTTCTTTCTAGTAGATAATTTCTTAGTCCTCTTGAAGGAAACATTTTAGGATTGAGAAGTATCAGCAGCTCATCAATTATTTGATATTCACACAAGTAATTGACTTATTATTGTCATAATTAACCATCAATTTCTCGTAACTATTTTTATGCAAATCAGAAAAATGACTAATATAATATGAAGTAATGAAAAACCTAAAATGCTAATATGCATCATGCATGGTGTGAGGTACTAATTAAGGCCGTGAACTAATCTCTAGTAGACAAAAGAAAAAGGTTGAAAACAAACACATCACAGATTTACAAATATATATGGGCAATCTCTTTAAAAAAATTTATCCAAATAGCTTAAATATATCCTTTGATGAAAATAAATTCCTCTTATTAAGCTCATGATCTCTAATTGGACAGTGATTTCACTTTAAGAATTTTATCAATTTTTATAATATTTCTTCCTTTAGTATTGTTAATCTAAAAATAAGCAAGATTAATAATTCTTGTTTAAAAGCATATAGCATTTACTTTATTTTGGTTGATATAAATTGAAAAAGGGTGAAGACTTCCCAAATCTCTTTGAATCATTCTTGACATACAAATTGATTCCGATGTTATAAATAATGGTAAAAATATCAAAGAGATCATAATGACAATATATTTGAGTAATACCACATCCAAAGAAGATTTGGAAATCTCTACAATACAAATAACAGCATTGACAAAACTTTTGTTATCTAAAGAATCATTGCTATGAAATTTTCTCATTTAAAAAATTTTGATAGTAAGTACAATTTGGAGAGGGGTGATATAACTCCAAATCCAAAAGTAAATGGGAGCGTAAACACCTTATTCTCATCGATCAAGGATGGCTTATTTATTCTTAGGAATTATGTACTTTTAGATTTGACCAAATTGATGTAGTTTTAAATTTCAAGTTTCTTTTAAGGCATTCATCATTAATGAATTCTCTAATATTATAACACAAATCTCTCTATGGCATTTTTGTTTATGAATTGGTATATTAGAAAACTAGCAACAAAAAGTAAAATCAATGTAAGTTAATCATTTATCATAGAAACGCTTTTCATTGATAAGTCATGAGATGTTATTAATTTTATTTCGCACTCATGAGTATACTCAATTTTTATTGAAGTTCATGTTTATGCATGCTTTCATGCTACTTTTATTTCATTCTCAAATTTTAACCCTTGCTAAAGTACAATTCATTTTGGTAACATATTTTAATGTAAATGCATGTTTTGATTCAAAAATACTAAATGCAGATTTAGAAGAAAACTGCAAATCTTTTTTTTTGGCTTAAGATATGCTCAAAGAATATATGTGAAGTTTTTTTTTTTTTTTTTTTTTTCAGTAAGATTCGATTTAGCCATACATCATTGTTATATTGGTGTGTGTATGACATGCTTCAAAGGAGATGATTTTGTTTTTTTTCCCTTTATGGACATTAATCACAATTGCATTATAGCCCTACTAATATAATGTTTGCAATCTTACTTGATGCCCAAAAGATTTATACAAAGCCTTATGTATTTTTTTAGTTGACATGTGAACTTTAAGCTCTGATGTCAATTTTATGCAAGACATATTAGGATCTAGGGTTCCTAATACAATTGAATGTTACGATGGATAAAATTTTGTTAAATCATATTCATATATCGGTGTAAAAAATTATTGATTAAACAATCATTAGCTCTATTTTGATGTAGACAAGAAATACATAAATCCTTCATAACATATGTTTAAATGATCTTTTATACTGGGGAGATTCCACAAGAAATTTTGTAAAATAAAATATCACATTTTGATTAGAACTTATGTTGCAATAAAAAAAATGGAGCTCTATTAATTTTGACTTAAAATAAATAGCACTTATGAAACCAAGCTCAAATTGTGAAGAACAAAGAGAAAAAGGTAAGACATACCAAACGTGGGCATTCATTCCTTAGTTCGGTATAAGATGACTTTTCCTGAAAATTGATAGCCATAATGGCGCAATTCTTGAAGGGTTTGGCACACATAGTTGAAGGACTTGGAAATTTTATTTAGCCAATATGTATATTATATGCGATCATACTATATTTGTATTCATCTTATTTTTCTACGGTAGACATTTTCAAAAAACCACTAGATCACTTAAATCAAAGTGGTACAACACCCACTCTCTGTGGAAACAATGAAGGAACAACAACTTGCCATGAAAATCCCACGAAATGGTTGTCCATCCCATGAAATCCGTCTGTGAACCATCTAGCCGCAGCTAAGAATTAATTAGGAACAAGTTTCTTGATTAAGAGTTGTATACACTTGTTGTCATACATTAAAAATTTCCAATAATACTTCCAAAGTTCTTTAAGGTCAAAAACAAAAGTTTTATAACAAAATTTCAGTGGTGTACTTAAATAAAAGGCCAAAGCATGAACCAATGGAGCTTGCTGGACCAATTTGAGAGATTAGTTGGACTAATTTGAGAGCCAAATTAGAAAAGTAATCAACAATAAACTAACCAAAGAAAATCATTATAATAGGAAATACATCTCATTTTTTAGGCAATATCATCATATGTGTTTTTCATAAATATGAAATTGGAATACTACAAAATAAAATAAAACAGACCTCAAATTTTCAATCACTGTTTTGCTTATCTTAGCGCTCAAGATTTGTTCTTTGATCGAATGTCGACCTTCTTATGTTCATCAGTGTGGATTCGCTAGGCCATACAAAGAATCCCTCTCTCTCTCTCTCTCTCTCTCTCTCTCTCTCTCTCTCTCTTGGGTTTTTTTTTTCACTGACTCGTTTTAAACCAAAAAAAAAACCAACATTGAAGGTTTGAGGGAATATTTCGAATATAGTGAAATGATAAATTTTTTAAATTTGTATTGTTTTTAATTCATTAATTATGGCCACTGATCCAGGTAGCACACTGTAAGTAAATTTTTTTTGCAGTTTTTGAGATCTGAAATTTTATTGTTTAGGTTTTTCGTTAGATTATTTCCCACATTCTATACTGTGCGATCCAAGTACATAAAAGCTTTATTTATCTTGTTTGCCGATTTCATCTAATCTAAGTTTAATCTACATTTAAGGTGCACAGGTAATAAATCCCAATGCTGCAGAAAAAAATGCTTATTGGCACTTTTTTCACAGTTGATATATCCATTGTTTGTTTTATCCACTTCCTATGTTTCTTCTCTGGATTTTTTTTGCTGATCTGCTGAAATTCTTTCTTTTGCTATTTACAAGATAGTGACAGTTTAAAACGAACAGAAGTAGCATTTTAGTTTTTCAATTTTGTTTTGTATTTAACACTAGTTTTTTCTTCTCTTCGTCAGTTTTATTGGGATGATTAGAAGAGTTATATCAACCGAAACAACATGACTAGATGAAATATTTTTTACAGCTATATACTGAACACCGCATTACTATTGTGAACTCTATTACCATACGTGTACTGAAAGCATAGATTGTCAGCTTGAAAAGCCTTAAAATTGTTAAATTCTGTTTCTTGCCCATCCTATTTTTGTTAGGTCCCTCGAACTATCAGATAACAGTTGCTGTTTTATGCTTTCTGAAAATTTATAGGCTGAAATCATGTTTGTTTCATCAAAATTCTTTTGATCCGACAGATTTGAAAAAACCTAGTGTATTTATATTAGTAGATTTATTTCTCTTATTTTGGTTTGATATGATTCATGAACTTAGACGCCATTGTATATCATATTTTATTAATATATTTTATTTGTTTCTGTTTACTTGATTGCAGTGTCATTCTCTAATTGAGGAACTACAAGCATCCCATTCAACTGACCTGCAACAGCGTGCATATGAGCTACAAGCTTTATTGAGTTTGGATACTCGTGCTGTTGAACATGCATTGCCTTTTGATGCGAGCTGCGAAGATATTGAGGTCTCTACTAAACATTCGCTTTCTCTATACGCGATACGCATATTTTGAATTTTTACCTATGTATGCAAAAGAATATTTTCAATTTTTTTCTTAAGTTATTGGATGGTCAATATGCAATTTTATGCAAGCCTTTTTGCTTTATCTCCATTAGTTCCATGCAAAGCTATTTTTTGGAAGTTCTTGTGCTATAGACTGGAAGGTTCTTTTTTTTAGCCATTTAATTTTAAGCATGGAGGCAATATCAGGAACAGGGAAATGTTCTTTTTCTTTTGATTCTGAACAAAATTTATATAATTTTAAGATGGATTAGGTGGACATCAAACATGATCAGATTGTGCAATTAATGATTTTAAAAAATTTTAATATTTGATTTCTTTTGGTGAATCAAAGCTGCCGGTCTCATTTGAATGAATGCAGATTATCATTCAAATTTAATTTGAGCAACTCGTGACATAAAAATAGCGGATGGTGTAAACTGTAGTATTTGAACCTTTTCAATCGAGAAAACTGTAGACTTGCTTAATCTATAGCAGTGCAATTTTATGATGCCATTGTTGTTGTCGTCCAACCTAGTTGCTGTTATTGAGATGAAAGCTCAATCGTCTTGATTCAAAAAATAGTCATTCAAAGGAGTTTGTTTTTTTTAAATTGGAGATGATTAGGAACATTGACATTTTCTCATCAATAGAATCAAACTGACCCTTAGTTTCTCTCTCTCTCACCTTCTGAACACTTTAATAACAATTTAGTAATTCTTTATCATGGAACATTTATTAAAATCAAGGTCACGCACTGTACAGAAACAATCTCATACATTTTATAGTATCCTATCTAAAAAGATACTTGCATAGATTAAATCACAAGCTAATTTTGTCAAAACGCCAGCAATGGAATAATTCAACACAAGCAACATCTCAAAGATCGGATTTCATTGAACACGTTTAGAGGCTATAAACTATAATTCATGGCAAGTGCAAACATTCAACGTTAGGAGATATGCTAGCAAATTATACTGATTAACTTAGCTTCTATGCAAGGGATCGTCATTTTCCATTAAAAAGACTTACAGAATACCAAGGCTAAGATTGATCAGCTAGTTATTAGCATTTGAATTTAACTTTAATTAAAGCTCTTGAGCAGGGAAGAGTAGATGTTGTCAAGTATGAATGGATTCCTAGACTGGTGAGGTAGAAATAAAGAGAAGGTAGTTTAAGGTGGAGCCTTGATGAAGGCAAAGGGAATAGGTTTGCTTGAAGTTAACGAGACAAGAACTTAACTAATTCGTAACTGGTGAAGAGATTCAGGGCAAAGACCCTTGGTGGCTACAACCTTCCAAATTTTCTGTGGGTAAAATAATATTTGGTGAGTAATCTTGGCTCGGAACAATACACAGTGCTTCTTCCACCGAAAGCAAATCACGGGATTATGGTGGTGTGTCTAAAAGAGGTTTTCGCAGAGGTGGCTTTCTATGACCAACAGTGGCAATTGAAGGGAAGAGTTAGTTTTGAGTGTTTAGTTTTTAATGGAGTCAGCAAAGAGGATAGATAGTGCTATTTCAGTTAGTAACATTCATTCCCCAACACTACTCTATTGGGCTAGCTCGATGTGGTTGAACTTGTAATTAAGAATGAATCCCCTTTCGATTAGAAGAGCGGGAAAACCTTATTTCAAAGGAAATGCTTTGTTTTGGATATATTTGATCTGAAGTTTATAGTGAATTGAGAGAGGAATTTCCGGGGTATTTTTCGAGCTACAAAAGATTTATGATGCAAGTGATGTGCCGGGCTTATTGGTTTAGGGTGCAAGTAAAGCAGGAAGTGGAATGTTAGCTCATAACTTTTTTAGGTATATATTTTTGTTGGTTCAGTTGTGCTTTACCGAATATCTGACCCAATATCTTGGTTGTATTTTGGAACCCAAATTTAAACAGTATCTGCTAAGAATCAACCTGATCTATTCATTTGTTTCTTGATACTTCATGTATTATGTCATTGAGCTTTGGCATGCTTAAATCACCTTGACATGCTAGGATAGGCAACATATTTTTCACAATAACAACAACAAAGATGACAACTAAGCCTTTATCTCACTAATTGGGGTGCGCTATGTGAATCGTTTTCCTCCTTTGAGTCAAAAAATGGTTTAAAGAATTCAAGTCATAATTTTTCGACAAAATTTTTATGAACCAA
>NEWO01000015.1:3927258-3966519 GCA_003013225.1 Phalaenopsis aphrodite
GACATGTTAGTTTCAGTTTCATTCCCCAATATTCTCGACTTCAGCTTACTTGCTTGCCATCATGTTACAGGTTGATAAAAATTTGTCATTTCTCAACAGTTTTGTGCAACAATCCATTGAGAAAGGTTCACAGCCCTACATTCCTGAAAGTGAAAGGTCTGGTTTCTCAGATGTTGGCACTTTCAAAAACTTTAACCAGCATGAACATGCTGGCCATGGTCTTAGATTTGAAGCATATGAACTTCCAAAACCATTACCTCCAGTAATCGTATCTCCTGTCCCACGTACACCACAAATCACCAATACCATTCCAGTTTCCGAGGCTTCATATCCACGAGAAATTAACAAAAATCCCAATCCATCAGCAAACTCCGAAATTAAACTTCGCCTTGGTGGAGTGCCAACTAAGTGGGGCAAGTCTACATATTCTCCAACTCCTTCATCTTCTGCTTCTGGTACCAATAATAAAACAACAAATGGAGTCACACATTCTGATGTCTCCATTACCGAAACCTCACAAGCAAGAGATTTGTCATACAATCACAGGAGGCAACAAGTTGAAATATCATCTGAGAAACAGAGATTAGCTGCTTCTCTTTTCGGCAAATCATCAAAATCTGAAAAGAAAGTTCCAACCACCCACAAGTCATCATCCAGAGCTAATTTTCCAAATGATGAGAAGCCATCTGCAAAACCTCCTTCAACCGAAGCTCCCAAGGAGATCTCTGGTTCTACACCTCCGCCGGCTCCTGATTTGCTCGATTTCACTGATTCTTCTCCTTCAATCCCCCCATCTGAAGATCCATTCAAGCAGCTGGAAGAACTCGCTGGACCTGTTGCCGTTCCAGAGTCACAAGATATTATGGGATTATATGGTCTGAGCATCAGTTCTGTAACTCCAGCTATTAAGAACTCCGAAGAAGCTAACACTGTGGTGGCAAACAAGAAAGGTCCAAATATCAGAGATGCTTTGGAGAAGGATTCTGTTGCACGGCAGGTTGGTGTGACGCCTACAGGTAATAATCCTAATTTATTCAGGGACCTGCTGGGCTGAAAGAATAATTTCAACTTCTATGATTCCGATTAGTCGGCCAGTTTACACACAAACCTGTAATTAGATTAGAATCCCATGCATAGGAAGTTCGTGTTTTTGAAATTTTGGCGGATTCTATTGCGAAGAGGTTTGTAGATTTAAATTTTTTTGTTTGAGTGGAAGAACTTATAGAGGTGGTGCTAAGTGCAAGAATTAGGAGTAATTATTTGTGCGGCCATGGGTGATTACAGTTATTGTTTATTTCTGTACATGGCGGAAGTGTAATGGTTGAACAGATTACATTCATTGTGTGGGAGTTGGGGGAAGGATGGGCTGTTTATGTGAGCCCCAACGTTCTGTAATAAAGTCATGTATTTTTTATAAATATATCTTGTTCATTTTCAGTTCTGTTCTTTGTAAATAAATGTTAGATGTTGGTCATTGACATGCATTATACAATGATTAATCGATGTGGAATATGTAAGTTCAGGAACTGGTGTGTAATTGATTAAGCTACTCAGCTAATAGTGGGGGAGGTTTGGTGATAAAAAAGATTAGTATCAGTTGATAATGTTGGTGACCAACACACATCAAATGTCCACATTAGCTGGTGTCAAATGGTGCATATGGAACATCATAATTGCAATGATTATCAGCAATCAGCATGGTTATTTTTCTTGGCAAAATAAGAGAAATAAGGAGGCATTTATACATATCTCAAGAAGAGTTATGTTGTTCATCTCTGGTTATATCTTAGACACTCCTGTTGGAAGTTCAAAGGTTCATTTGATCATTTTATGCTTGTTTTTTAAATCCTATGCCTTATGAGTGATGTTGGACATGTCATATTCATCTTGTCAAACAGCTTTTTTTGCGTATAAATATATGTGAATATTTTAGTTACGTTTTTCCTAATATGATTTACTTTTTATGATTTATTTACTTGGCAAATTCTTCCAAAGATGGTTGAACAAGTAATTAACTTCTTTTATCAGCATTAAGTGATAAAAATCATAATTCACACCGAAGTAATTATAATTAATGTAAGCCCACTTAAGCTGATTAGTATTATTTAACAAAAAAAAAAGGAAAAAAGATTTACATACATACCACTCAATTCCTATTGACATACATAACACTCAATTCCTATGTATTTACTAATCTAACACCTAAACATCAATTTGTGCATATATCCAACCTCACCTTTACATGAAAATGTATTTCATTTTATGAAAGTTAAAATAATAATGTTTTTTATGCAGTATGAAAGATTGTGGGTTATAAATGAAAAAATTAAAATTTAAATGTTAGATAGTTAAATACATGAGAAATGGTTGGTATGCATGTAAATGCCCCAAGAGAAAAAATTAGGCCCCAGGAGAAAAAATTAGGTCCAACCATCGGTGGTGGATTACCCTTCAAATCTTGCGTCCGGATGCCGTATGGAAAATTTTCTCCTGAGAAGGAAGCCAAGGAGGAAGCAGAGGATGAGCAACCTCTTGGCTCCTTATTTCCTGTAATGTCTTTTTTTTTTCTTTTTCTTAACTCAGCAGCAATCCGAGAATTTGTAAGGAAATTTTTTTGTAATTTGTATTTGTAATGACATGGATTTTTTGTCCAATTCATACCTTAGCTTTCTGTTTTACCTTTGTCATATTTACGTTACTTTTTTATTTTTTGTATTGTGTTGGTGATGTTTGGTTTTAATGTCAGCTATTCTCCTTTAGAACAGTATAACTTTGAGACTTAATTTTGAGGTGATTTAGTCGGTACCCTTCGTGGAGCTTGTTGCTATTGGGCATGGAACCATGACTAGAGCTTCGCTCGGTTGGAGTTTAGAGATTAGTTTTTTTTATGCTTTGGCATTGAGGGTCGGTCTTTGGTGTTTAGTGTCGATCAGACGTCTTACGTTGTTATTGGTTATTTCAAATATCATTTATTGATTGGACGGCTTGTGTCGTTGTCGATTTTTTGGTTTTGACACCCGGTTCGTGTCTTACACTTACTGATTCTCGGCTGCTTGGTCGGATCTCTGCCTCAGACATGGTTCCTCCTATGCTAAGTTAATTATATGGACCTTGTCTTTGCTTTCATAGGAGTAACCACTAAGAATCGATTATGGGGTGATTTACTCAATACCCTTTGAAAAGCTTGTCGCTATTAGGGACAGAACCACCTGTAGAGGTAAAGTTAATTCAAGTTTGGAGATAGGTTTTTGTTGCGTGAGCATTGTAGGCTAGTGGTGTATTCTAGCGATTGGACATCTTTGTGCCTTTGTCTACTCGGTTTCAAGTTCTTTGCTTATTGGCTAAACATCGAAGCACATGAACACCTTTAGTTCCTCAAGT
The DNA here is from genome assembly GCA_003013225.1 of Phalaenopsis aphrodite. Taxonomy (NCBI): domain Eukaryota; kingdom Viridiplantae; phylum Streptophyta; class Magnoliopsida; order Asparagales; family Orchidaceae; genus Phalaenopsis; species Phalaenopsis aphrodite. The sequence continues at coordinate 3,930,640 of NEWO01000015.1, forward strand.
GTTATGTGAACACTTGATTATCTACATAGTTAGCAGAATTATTTTTTAATATTTCTTAAATGTAGAAGTTTATAAGTTGAAAACAAAAAACTCCTATATTATCTTTCTGAGTGTTGATACTAGAAATTTTCTTAAGAAAAAAAAAATCTCTTCAAGTCATCTTCACTCCACAACTGAGGGACTCCTTCCCGATATAGGTCTAGAGTTTGTAGGCTCTCGGGGTGAACCTTTGGTTAATGATGAATGGGTCGGTTCACATATGATCCAACTTGTCGACCGATTGTCCACGAGCAGCTTGATCGACTTTCTTTATCATAAGGTCCCTAGGGCAAAAGTCTTCTCTGGGACGTGTCTGTTGTAGAACAGAAAATGTGTCTCTTCACTTCCTCCCGTTGAAGAGTTAAATCCTTATCTTTTTCTTCTGCAAGACTAAGGACAAGTATTTCCCCCTACATCATTTGCCTCTTGCTAGTCAGTTGGAATCTCCCCGTTGAAAGTCGAGGTTGTCACTACCTGTTGGCTGTGATGGTTGTATTCAACCGACAGATTTGCCTCCATTCAGTGTGGTAGTGTGAATATAGTCTATCTAGTCATTTTTTATAGAATTGTTCAGGTTATTTAGAGGACCAAAAAAAGAATATTGGACTGATTCCCTTTACCTCCTTCAACTTTCTTCCTTGGCATATTCAGGATAATCTTGTTGTCGGCTTCTGCTTTACCATTAGTTCGAGGGTGATGCACTGACGCGAAATTTAGAATGGTTCATTGACTCTAGCAAAAGTATGTTATCCCTTATTATGTAAGCTACGTTCTGTTATCAGTGATGATAACTAGCGACAAATCATACTGACAGATGAGGTCCACCCAGTTGAGGTTTCGAACAACCTCTGTTGTTATCAGGGCAAGTCTTTTTGCTTTGATCCACTTAAAAAAGTAGCCAAAAGGACAAATAATTTTTTATGACGCTTTGATGGTGGGAACGACCCAAGGATGTTGAGCCCCCCAGACGATGAAAGGCCAAGGGCTAACGGTTGGTTACAGTTTGTGGATCGGCTTTGTTGCAATGTTGCGTACTTCTGGCATTGCTCTCAGCTTTCAAAAAAAATTTGCATCTTTCATGAGTATTTGCCAGAGTTAGTATTTTCTTAGATTCTATGTGTTAGGGTCTTTCCTCTAGAGTGACTCCCGCGATCTCTATAGTGCATCTCTCAAAGGAATTCTTATATTTCGTTCTCCCCAACGCACCTCAAGTAAAGTGAAGTATTCAACTTTCAAAAAGCTTCCCTTCGATCAGAAAGTAATGGGTCACTTTGCACTTGAACCTCCATGGGTATGTGACCTCTTTAACAATCTTTTTAGCCTACAAGAAGTGGATGTAAGGATCCATCCAACTTTTGTCTTCTTCAGCTTCTACTTCCATTGTCTTTGATTCTCTAATTGTTGGTTGGAATAGTCTTTGAGATCTTCTCTCCCCCAAGCAGATGCACTTGGATAGGAGATCAGCCACCTGGTTGTCTTCTCTAGTGTTGTGCTTGATTATGAAGTTGGCAAAATTCCATATCTCTATTTTAACTTCGCTTCGGTATTTGATTATCATCTCATCTCTAGCTTCAAATTTTTGTTCACCTAAGTTACTACATGCTACGAGCATGATTTAAAAACCTGACAAGAGCATCTGATTCAATCGGTTCAATCATGAATCAAACATTCAACCGACACAATTCAGGCTCAGAACCATTTTTGCATACAATTGAGTTTGAACCAATCAAAATTGAAGTTGAACAGGAGAACTGGTGAACCGATTTGATTTTTAAGGAACCAACCAATTCAATTATTATTCAATTTTAGCATTTTAATTTTGATCAAATGGTTAGAAATAAAATTTTTAAATTAAAAAATATAAAATATAATGTCTTAGATTTTTTATTTAAAATATTGTTCGAAATATTCAAAAGTATTACTTTAAATTAAAATATTATTTTTTTGAATCGATAAAAATAATATTAATATGTCACTATTCTATTATTTAAATTATATTAAAATAATTTAATATTTATTACATCATCTGGTTCAACCCCAGTTGAACCATTAAACATTTACTTTTTCTGACTCGATGTCAAGATTGGTTTTCACAATCATGCTTGGGAGTCTAACTTCGATTTCATAGGCTAGCGTAGACCGACAATTAGGACTTTGTACTTTATTTTGATTATTTGTGACTTTGAATTCTATGGAGATCGAATGATAACGGTTCTCTACGATCGAATTACTCATAGCAAGTCAGATCCCTGCCTCTGTCTGGTTGGAGGCTCCATCAAGGCATAAGACAAAGATCTGGTTGTCGACTGTGAATCCTTCATTTAGCTTTCATGGCTCAAAAAAATCCACCAAAAAGCCCATTATTGCATGTGCCTTAATTGTCGTCCAAGAGACATAGGATACGTCGAATCACTAAGCTTCATTGCAGCCGACCAGACTGTTCAGTCAAATGAGAACATAATTCAATGGGTGATCAGTAATGACCCGGATGGGATGCGTCTGAAAGTAGGGCCAAAGCCTATGACGTAAATAATCAAAGCAAAAGTTAGTTTTTTCATAATCAGATACATGATCATAAAGCCTCTGATGACCCAACTAATGTAGTAAATCGGGAATTGTTTTCCTAACTCTTCCCATACTAGCACTGAGATTTTGGCCTCGGGGCCAACTCCCAAGTAAAAAGAGATTTCCTGATCACGGCAATAAGGAATCATTCAACTTCAGAAATGCTTCCACACACTCATTCGACCATTTGAAGTTATCCGCCTCTCTATGAATTTTAAAGAACATTGTGCATTTATCACCCAAACTTGAATAAACCAACTCATACCTACCATCCTATAGGTCAACTTTTGTACTTCTATTGTGTTTTAGAGTGATGAAATGTTGGGTAATGCTTGTATTTTTTCTATATTAGCTTTTATTCTTTCTGGGGTCAAGAGGTAGCCAAGAAACCTTTTTGTGGATGCTCCAAAAGTACATTTCAGTAGATTTCATCTCATATTATATTTTTAGTGGGTCTCAAATGTTTTTCTTAAATCCATTACATGTTGTTCGACAGACAGTCTTTTAGCCAACACATCATCCACATACATTTTAATATTTTTTTTTCTTTTTGCTAAGAAAAAAATTACATCTATAAGAAGTTGGTAGGTAGCCCCAGCATTCTTAACCCAATGGACATTACATTATAGCAATATACACCCTCATTAGTTAAAAAGGATGTCTTCTCTACATCAGTTGGGTGCCTCTTTATGTGGTTGTAGCCTAAGAAAGCATTAAAGAAGCTCATTACAGTATAATAGACCATTGAGTCCATCAATGTGTTGATCCCTGATAGCGGATAGATGTCCTTTAGGAAAGCAACATTCAAGTTGAAGTCCACGTACATCATTTGCTTATCTTTAGCCTTTTGCACCATGATCACATTAGAGACCCTTATCGGGTATTGTTTCTCCCAGATGTAGGCGGACTCCTTTAGCTTTAGGACCTCCTCTCGAATTAGTCCAACCAATCATTGTTGAGGACCTGATCTTCTACAGCATTGGTCGGGCGGCTGGATTCACGTTCATCCGATGGCAAGCAACGTTGACCGAGACCATTGGCATCTCTACTGCCGACCAAGAAAAGCCATTATTATGTTCTCATAGGATTTCTATCAGCAAATCCTTAGATCCTGCTTCGAAATTTTTACTCATAAAAAAAAAATTATCAAGATCTCCTTCAACTGCAGGTATTTCAACAGTGGTCTTGCTGGTCTCGAGACACTCTTCAGGTTGGTGTTGTAGATAAAGCGGCTTTTGCTCTAAGCTGTTGACCGGCTAAAGATAGCAGATCTGGGATTGATTCAAGTTCCCTTGAACGGTGATGATCTCTTCATCACTCAGAAGAATCATCTCCACATGGTACATCAAGACCAAAGCTTTGTAGTCATTCAACAGGGGGCGGCCAAAAATCACAAAGTTTATTGGCAGTGAATCCACCAGTATGAAGTCTTTTGTATATGTGAACTTCTTTTCAACTTCTTTCAAAGTTAATGATAGCACAATCACTCTCAGGGTCTCCTTTCTCTAGCCTGAGAATCCATATAATGGGTTGGACAATGTCACCAGCTTGTTAGTTGAGAGGTTCATTTCGAACACTGACTTGAATTAAATGTTCATGTAGCTGCCAATGTCGACCATAATGCTACATGTTTGGTAATTATCTATGATTGCTATCACGACGATGGTGTCTTTGTACGGGTTCTCCCTTATGGGAAAGTCCGCATCAATGAACATGATTGGTGGATGGGTGTTATGCTTCGATGCAAAGGCAAACACATGATTCTTTTGATTGTAACCTCTTTTGACTGACTCGCTAGAATGAATCGTCGCATCCTCCAAAAATACATGGTACAAATTCAGCAATGTGGATGGCATCCACTTGATCTAGATCATCCATATTTCTTCTTTTAGAGCCTTCCCTTGCCTTTGGGTTGCTGCTCTTGGCGCCACGAACTCTTTGAGCTTTCTAGCTCTTATGAAACTTTTGACCATGCTTTGGAGTGTATGCATTCCTATGTATCATTGTCATGGTCTCTATGGTAGGCATACTACTTTTTTGTTTCCCGGGTAAAACTCCTACTCCCATTGGTGGGGCCTTCTTAAAGTGTTCTTTATTTTGGATGCCTACACTAACTTTGTCATTGAGACTCTTAGTTGAGTGGTCTTTGGTGCTTCATGGTCATTTGATGTTCTCTCATGGTAACAAAGCAATCTTTGTTCAGGATACCACATCTATTCGTCGGCCCCTTTATTGTCCCAAAGCAGTTGGCTATCTTCATATCATGGTCGAGCGGAATGATGATAGTCTTCCCTCGACCTTCATCTGTCATCTCTTGAGGCCCTCCTTTTTAGGAGACTGGTGGTTGATTCTGATCTAGCGGACACAAGGTTGGGGTTGTATTCCTCAACTGAAATATGATTTTTGGTCAACTCTAACAATTTGGCTAGGGTCTTGGTCCATTGAGACCCAGAGCATAGTGGAAGGGTCCCTCCTTTAACCACTGAGCTAGGGTGACAAGCGCAACTACAAGTTCCAGATTCTGTACTTCCATCATCTTCTTTTGGAATCACGTGAAAAATGAGTGGAAACTCTAGTTTTGCCCCTGACTGACTTACAACATGGCCTGCAAACTTTTATGGGGCTTTTAGGGGCCACTGAGCTGTGCCACAACATTCTCTTGAAGTATGTAAAGGAGGTGATTGCTCTAGTCAGTAGTCCATTAAATCACCTGAGGAAAAAGAGGAAACACTTTAGAGCGTCGGTGATCCTCAGTAAGCAGACGGTTGACTCAAAGGAGGCAATACGGTCAATCGGATTTGTCCAATCTTTGTAGGATTCTAGCAACAGATCTTAAACTTCTCTTGGGGTTTATTAGCTAAAATCTGCCAAGAGAGCACATTCTCTGGCTAGTGGGGGGACCTCAATGCAACCGAACCGCTATCTGTCTAGCGGAGCTGACCCAACAAAATCTTGTTACTCGGAATCCCCTACTCTATCTGAGGCTTGAGTCGCCCTTCGGTCTTTGTGCATCGAAACTTTCTCCTAGGTGTTATGCTCCCTTTATCCTGCTATTGCTTCTCTTATGGCCTCCAAGATTCAGTCAATGATTTGATCCTTCAACTCTTGGATATGTTGTTGTACAAACTTTCTAGTGCACTCCAAGTTTGTTGTATCACTTTGGTGGGTCTCTTCTCCTAGTTGTGCTCCTCTTCTTATTGTTGTCATGATCCACGTTCACACCACCATTTAAGATTTAGGTTTTAGGGTTTAATATGAATATGTCATGTGAATCATAACCAAGGAATATAGCGTAGAACAGGACCGAGATAGAGAGAGAGAGAGTGTGTGTGTGTGTGTATGTGCGCGCGCAGTAATGAACAATATAATCAAAGAATTATGTAATGTTTTATTCATGATACAACCAGTATTTATTGGAAAAAAAGATGAATAATTGAAGTGACATTTATGCCCATATATGAGTGGGACTGTACATGTTATTTTAGGTATGTCACTCTTGTGTGTCTGGGGTCTTGCTGCCCTCGTCTTCAGCCGGTTGGGTTTGGTAGGATTTTGTCTAGCCCTGTCAGTCGAGTAGGGCTGTTAGGCACTGTCAGTCAACTAGGGTTGTTAGGCACTGTCAGTCGACTAGGGCTGTTAGGCACTGTCAGTTGACTATGATATTAAATTCTTGGTGGATGTACGGTTGAATAGCAAGTGACTCGATTTGTGATGTCGGAAGGCTAGATCAATAGATGTTGTTGGTCGACCTGACTTCTACCGATTGGAAGTCGATAGAACTGGTCGGCTAGGTCTTGTCGATCGATATGTTATATGGTCACCAACTCTTGAATCTCATCGAAGAACTCATGTTGACAGAGCAAAGCTAGGCTGTCGGACAAAGGGTAGATCACAGTAATCCGACAAGTAGCTTGCCCTTAGACAAAGACTTTCGTCTATAAAAAAGATTTGACTATGAACTCACTGAATTCGAAATTCGTTTGATCTTTCAAATATGTCTGAAAATCTTCCTAGAATGATTTAATCGCTTGATCTAGACTTGATTTGACTCGGATTGGACTAACCATAATATCATTGGGTCCTTCTCATCAAGTCCGTCATTTTGACTATAAGTTTACTAAAATCGAAGCTCTGAACGACTTTTTATCAATATTTGAATATTCATTGCTCTAAATATTGCATCGAGATTAATGCAGGATGATAAAAATTTGCTGGCGGCATATCAATACTTTTTAGAAAGATTTACATGCATGGCAATCAATTCTTATATATTTACATATCTATGACCTAAGGTTCAATTTTAAATACATACTACCTTGCTAGTGCATTATAGTTTGCATGTAATATGACAATTTTGGCGGTAAAATTAAAATTAGAAAAAATTAAATGTTGGATACGTACTCGTTGGAATTATGGTATGCATATAAATGCCCTAATTTATAATTAAATATAAAATTACATATTTCTATTATTTTATGGATAAAAGAACTTAGAATTTAGTTCATTCATCCAACTATTTGCATAGTACTCTCATTGTAATCTTGTGAACTCATGGATAAATTGAATAATTTTAATATTAGTGGTGATTTAGATCTTTTTGAGATTGCAATACACAGCCATATGCTATAATTTACTTGCAATTTACCATTTCATGCCAAAATATCTGCAAGAAAAACCATTTAGTTANAGAACTGGTCGGCTAGGTCTTGTCGATCGATATGTTATATGGTCACCAACTCTTGAATCTCATCGAAGAACTCATGTTGACAGAGCAAAGCTAGGTTGTCGGACAAAGGGTAGAGCACAGTAATCTGACAAGTAGCTTGCCCTTAGACAAAAACTTTCGTCAATAAAAAGATTTGACTATGAACTCACTGAATTCAAAATTTGTTTGATCTTTCAAATATGTCCGGAAATCTTCCTATAATGATTTAATCGCTTGATCTGGGTTTGATTTGACTCGGATTGGACTAACCTTGATATCATTGAGTCCTTCTCATCAAGCCTATCATTTTGACTATAAGTTTACTGAAATTGAAGCTGTGGACGACTTTTTATCAATATTTGAATATTCATTGCTCTAAATATTGCATCGAGATTCATGCAGGACGATGAAAATTTATTGGTGGCATATCAATACTTTTTAGAAAGATTTACATGCATGTCAATCAATTCTTATATATTTACATGTTTATGACCTAAGGTTCAACTTTAAATACACACTACCTTGCTAGTGCATTATAGTTTGTTTGCATGTAACATGACAATTTTGGCGGTAAAATTAAAATTAAAAAAAATTAAATGTTAGATACGTACTCATTGGAATTATGGTATGCATATAAATGCCCAAATTTATAATTACATATAAAATTACATATTTCTATTACTTTATGGATAAAAGAACTTAGAATCTAGTTCATTCATCCAACTATTTGCATAATACTCTCATTGTAATCTTGTGAACTCATGGATAAATTGAATAATTTTAATATTAGTGGTGATTTTTATATGATAAATAATATTAATTTTGTTCTCTTTAGGTGGATGTTATACAAATTGATATTAAAGCTATGCATAAATGCGTTAGAATTTTTTGGTTATGGATCTGATTCCACCTATCTTTTTGAGATTGCAATACACAGCCATATGCTATAATTTACTTGCAATTTACCATTTCATGCCAAAATATCTGCAAGAAAAACCATTTAGTTAGCCCCCAAAAAAAAAAGAAAAATTACATTAATAGCACCCAATTCTTATGAATTTTTTGTTAATCTCACATCCAAAATTTAATTTTTACATTGTATTTTACATGTAGATGAAATGATAAATTTAACTATTAAAAGGTCATAATGAGCGCTGCTTTTCATGAAAGTTTTGATGTAAAATAGGTAAATAGGTAAGTATGTAAAAGCAATACAATACAAATAAAAAGGGATATCCTTTGGCATTACCGATTCAGCAGAAGTCGAAAAGAAACACCGTTTCAGCAAAAGTCGAAGAGAAACACGAGGAATAAAAAGGAAAATAATACATACTGTCAGTTATAACTTCCGAACTTGTGGACCCAAATAGCATTTGCAGAATAAGCTAAAACCCTAGTAAAGATAAACCTAGAAGTTCTCATGCAGCCGCACCGGCACCCTTGCCTTTCTTCCTTTGAATCTTTTTCATATAGAACTCCAGCTCCTTCCCTTCCAGAATGTAACTGCAGAAGGAAGCAAACCATATTAGTTCTACCGACAATGGAATCCTGGGGCATTTACAAACATACCCACCCAATTCCTGTATTTACATATATCTAACACTTCAACTTTATTTTTTACATTACTAAAAACTCACATCTTTCATGTCACATCAAAAAAATATCACCAACTTCAACTCCTAAAAAGAGAAAATGCACCTTTTATGCGTAGGCAAGGTGGCATGTAGGTGAAAAATTGAAGTTTAGGCGTTGGATATGTAAATACATAGGAATTGAGTGGTCTGTATGTAAATCTTCTTTGAATCTTCTAATGATGAAGATGAGGTGTTACCCGTCAGCACGGCCACACTGGCCAGGGCGAGATGAGATAGAGGCAAGAAGACGCCCACCGCCAAACTGCTCCTCAATGTGGGCATCAAGCTTGCGGGTCTCCTGCCTTTTCTCCAGCTTCCTTTGGATGTGGCTGCTCTTCTTTACCTCGTCCTGCGCAGCTTCGCCCTCTTGTCCCTACAAACAACATAGAAACAAACAGAAAGGTGTGAGAGCAGAGTATGAGATAATATTTTTGAGGGGTATACCACATTAATGTAGTTGATGTCGGAGGATCGGAGAGAATTCTTAATTTAAATCCATGTGCTGATCGGAGAGAATTCTTAATTTAAATCCATGTGCTGATCATAATAAAGCATGGATTTAGCATATTAGAAAACAGTGAAGTGATGACTCTGCCTTCCTCACCAATTTATAAAAATAAAATTTACACACATACACAACAATTCTTCGGTAATTACATATCTAACACCTACACTCCACAATTTTTACATATGCCCCCCGCCTTACCTTATACATTTACAGGTGTATTTAACATTATTAATAGTTAAAATAGTGATATAAAATATTTCGGTGGTATAAATGTAAAAGATAAAATTTTGGTGTTAGATATGTAGATATATAACAATTGGATGGTATTTATGTAAATGCCTTTTTATAAAAAAGGGGGAAATTTGAGAGACACATTTTGTTCATGTGTATTTATAATTGAGATGCTCGTGTGGCTCTAAAAGAGTGGATGCAGTTCTTAAATCAAATGATGAATATATTAAGAAAATCGAAGGCAATATAACCTTCCTGTGTGGAATATCAACAATGAAAAAATCGGTTCAAATTTATATATGAAAAGAGAGCAAATGATATAAAATTAGCAACGACAACAGTGCGACTGTTTCATGAAACTCCACATAACCTTCCTATGTTCAATATTTTATCCTAATACTATTGCAGACATTAGGAACATGATGTTTTAATTATAAATATATTTAGTTTCTTTGGAAGACTTGATTTTCTAATATGATAATTTGCTTTTTTTCTCATCCAAGATAGTTTTGCTAATATTATTGAATTATCAATAAACTACTCATTCATTTTTTATAAAGTTGAGAAACTTAAAAAATAACTTAAGCCACGCTATATGCTCTGTGAGCTATTTGGTATTAACAAATATGATATATCCATGTTAACATAATAAACAATTAATATTGGAATTAAGCATGTCAACTCATTACAAACAATTAATATTGGAATTAAACATGTCAACTCATTACATGCAAAGAAAAAGCCACGCGAGCTTTTCAACTTTTGCGCACACCGCAATTGCAATAATTACCAACAATAAGAAAAGGATGATTGTCTCCTGGACATGTGTAATGTAGCAATTATATTAACAATAGAACAGAGATGCGGGATTGGAATAGCAAGAAACGATTGGCACTCCAATAATTCATGAACAACATTCCGATTCTACAAATATAGAAAAATCAAACCAAATGTGTAAGAAACCATCAGAAGTGGCATGTCGAGTGTCATATGATTGACAGCTGATATGCATCTAATCCTGTACACTGCTAGAATGATAACATCCTCCAAGGAATGAAAAATTATTAAATATTAATAACTAAGAGGCCATTCGGGATCACTTCTATTTTTTTATTTTTTTTTTCAGTTTATGTTTTTATTTAAAACAACAATTTTAGTATGTTTGATTAAGATTTAATTGTTTTTTAAAACACCTAAAAGTTGTTTTAAGTGTTTTAAAAAACATGTTTATATGTTTTTAGAAATAAAAATTTAAAAAACACACACTAAACAAGCACATTTTTTAAAACAAAAATAGAAATAAAAAACAAAACTGATCGCAAACAACCCCCAAGATTTTCATTAATTTTTAAACATCACACAATTTGTTGAAGCATGCAGAGCATAAACAATAGAAAAAGCACTCAGCTAGGCCAATAATAACATAGAAATAAGTTCATAGAAAAATATTAAAAAAGAATATAGTAAATAATCAAATCATAAATATATATACATATATATTGTTTCAAGAAACTCTAACCTGATTCAATACAAAAATTTCCCAGTATTAATGTTCCTATCATGAATTTCAATGTAAGCCTCGACTATTGTTTAAACATTGCATCAACAAACACGTATTTTTCTTCTCCCCCTCATCGTCAGCATCCTTAGCATATCCCATGTATTTGCTATTGGCATCATAAAAATACAGTTATTCATGCTGAATGTTTTCTAAGAAACTCTAACCTGATTCAATACAAAAATTTCTCAGTAATATTGTTCCTATCATGAATTCCAATGTAAGCCTCAGACTATGTTTAAACACTGCATCAACAGACATATTTTTGTTCTCCCCCTCATCGTGCATCATTAGCATATCCCATTTATTTGCTATTGGCATCATAAAAATACAGTTATTCATGCTGAATGTTTTCCAAGTTATTAAACCTATTATTTGCAAATTATTTTAACCTGATTACCCATATCCTTCCAAATGCCCGATAATAAGTTTATCAACTCATCCAGCAATATATTTTCCACACATGTGCACATGTCAAACTATGTAAGTTCATTTTTAATCACTCTATCATTATAATAAATACTATATTATCTTTAATATAATTATTCGTTGATTTTTCTTTCTAGTTCGAACATATTCATGTCATCATTCTCCATTTTTGTTTTACTCACTTAAAAATTAATGAATTTACTACAGCCCAAGATAATGATGAATGAACGTCGACAAATTAATTTCAACCAATAAAATTTGGATTTAAGTCTCCATATTCACTCTGAAAGTTATAACATCATTTATATGTTCATTCTTTTACATCTTAAATTCCAAGAGTCCTAAAACCCATCACACCAAGGCATAAAAATTTCTTCTAATAATATAATTCTTAATATCATGCCAACTAAAATTCATTCACACATACTCGGTCTCTATTCTACTAACTTTAAGGCCTCAATTTTCTAAACATTTCCTCCATTGTTCTAATTTATCATTGATTCAATGGATGTATCACCAAGTTCAATTATAACATCTACAAAAAACATACCCCAAAACAACTAGCTTATATCATTCAAAAGAATCAACATACACAATACAAAGAAAGTGACGATTTTGTGTTGATCCTTGATATAAACCTAAAGTAATTGAAAATACTTTTGCCACTCCTCGCTAACTTTTAACAATACTCCATCTTAAATAAATGTAATATAATCAACATATTGTCAGCACAAACATTTATGCTTTAGATCACATCAAATCAATTATTTTGATACTCAATCATACATCTTCTTAAGATTAATAAAAACCATAGGAAGATGCTTTCTTTGCTGCTCTCTATGTTTCTCCATTAATTCTCTTGATGAAAAGATTGTTTTCATACTAATTTTTTCTAACATGAAAACAGTCAAAATTGATGTAACATTTTTAGGCCTAGATTCTATTAAGTGGTCCCATTGCTTCATTGTTTGACTGATTCGATTCATATATAGTTAGCGTGATCTTACACATTGTCTTTGTTCTTAAATGGTAATCTAATTATTTGAATTCCTCTTAATTTTTAAAGTTCTATTAAAAATTTGTTAACCAATTCACAGCAATATCCTCTATAACTATTTCGATTTCAATAAATATCCCATATAATCCAAAAATCTTACCTTGCATCTCTTTCAAAGCCAATTTAACTTCATTTTTTTTTCAAATTAATCTATAATATACTTCATCATATTGTACATCATGCTCATCCAAAAAAATTTTCCCCTTAAAACACTCACTAATATCTTTATTTCTAACCAAGATCCTATAATCTTCATTTTTAATGTATATAACTTGATCAAATTTCCAAAGTCTCTTATCTAATATCTTGGCGATTCTATATATCTCCTTTTCTCCATCATATTAATTTTATCAAATAAATCATAGAAGTTATGATGTTTGCTTTGATCATCACCCCTCTACAAGAATCCTAATTTTCTTACACTAATTAGGCTACAATAGCATTCAGCTTGTTTCATTTTCTAAAATCGCATTACTTTTTCTTAAGAATTATGTGTCACTCCCCACTTCACACAGCCTATTTATCCACGTATGATCCATTTCTAATTTCTTCTTAAACTTCTACAAAAATCCTCATAATGAAACTAGTCATTTTATCCCATGAATTCTAAATTGACTATTGGTAAACTATATCAAGAGCTTCTCACATTTCAAATTGCAGCACCTCATCCTACACATATAATTAGCTCCTGATAGAATAACTTTCTCACTTAACAAGAAAATAATACACTTGTACTTCAATCGACTACAAAATACTAGCCTAACAGTCACTAGCATATTAGTGATAGAAAAAAAAAGAAAACTCTAACTTATTCATTAATACTACGGCAATACTGAATAGCTTTACCAAGTTCATGTAACAAAATTGCATTTGGTGATCCCTTTCACAAATAATCTACGTATCAGGAAATATATATATGAAACGGTGAAACAGCATCCACTATTGAATTATTCATTGTGTTAAAAGGTACAAAACATAAACCGACAAATAAAAAAAAACTTAAAAGACATAACTTGCCTTTTTGATTTGTAATACTGAAATCCGCTAAAACAAAAAACTTAAAAATGTAAAAGAAAAAGCTAAAAAAATTCAAAATAATACAATTAAAGAGTAGAGAGATTCTTCAAGCAAAACAAGCTCATGAGCATGTTGAGTAAGCTTCACAAAGTTCGCAATGCAAGACAAAAGTGACTAGGCAATAAAAAATTGAACAACGAGAACATGCCTGGCCAAGTTATGCTGGTTTGAAACAACATTAGCTCAAATAATTAAATGAATGGCAACAAAAAATCATTGATGCTCAGAAGAACACAACTTATTCGCTTATTAACTAAAGTCTCACAACCAAGATTTTCTTCCACGCAAACAATTTTACTTATGCAAGAAGCTAGAAGTAAAACTATACTTGTAAATGGTAAAAAAAAATAGTGCAAATGGATTGGTAAGCTCAGTGAATCCTTGTAGAAGTTCTTACGTGAGATTTGCGGGTTGGGCAGAGTTAAGGCCAAGGTAGAGGGAGGCCTAAACAAACAAGATGGGGGAGTATCAAGGTTGATATTGAGAGAGAGAGGTTGAAATCCCTGATGCATGTCCAATTTAATTCATAAATCAAAATACAAACCCAAAACTTAATTAAAATAAAATTAAATTAACAAATAATATATGCATACTATTAAAGTTAATTTCAAGCCCTAAACAAAATATAGCATGCCACGGGAGTAATACACTATTACCCATAAATAGCTTGTATTGCTTTAACCACCCATGCTGCGCTATGCAAATGGCACCAAAGGTGCACCAAATTGCACCATGGCACATGCCATTCAATGAAAGTCATGTATGAGTAAAACTGTAAATTAGCAAGGATGGATTGATATATGGCAATAAAATAGACACATGATGAGGCATTAAGATATAAAAAATTGTCTTAAATGGTTTGGGCATCTATGGGGAAGGGTAAAAATGCACCATTAAATTAGTTAAAATAAATTTGGAATGATTAAGAAAACTAGAGTGTAGATAACAAATTACATGAGTACAGGAATATGAGCTATGAAAAAAAAACTTAAATAAATATAGTTATCAACTCATGCAGCAACTCAACCGACAACATGAACGTATCAACCAGTTGAAATAAAGGAAACAATGATGATAATAACCCCAAATTAGACCATGGAACCCTTGACCATATAAAATGTCAAATACACAACTAGCAATAAATTAAATAATTATGTGAAAGAACTCTCACCTTTGGGAATTGCATGAATTAACTGTGTAATTTTTACATCTTAAGCCATGAAACACCAAACATGACCTAAGCCACAATATTTCCTTTTAAGCGTTTGCAATTAAAGAAAAAAATAAAATTATGAAATCACAATCTATGGGAATATCCTTTGTGTGATTCTCGCAGCCAGAAAAAAAAAAAGCAATAGACTTGCAATGTCCACTAAAAGAGTTTCAAAATGAAATAAAAGTAATGCTATATAGCCTAATCACTGTACACGCCTAAATCATTTAACAATCTAAAATTCAAAAAAATACTTTGATAAAGAGCTTAAACGGACCTTTGACAAAACAAACCAACCTGACAAAACACACAAAAGATGAAACTTCTTAAGAATTCAACAAACAAAGAAGCAACATTTTGCAAAAAAATTCTGCGGGAAAAAAAATATAAAAGAGCATTTATGCAAAGAAGGGAAGAAAGACAATGTGACTTAAAAAGAAACATGAAAGAGATTCCACCTCAGTCGCATCCTTCTTGGTTGCAGCGGCGGCCTTCTTCTTCCTCCCAAGCTCAACACCATAGTGCTGTAGGTACCACTGCTTGAAAGGGGTAGCATCAACCTGCACGATAGCACTCTTCACTAGAGTTTGCGTCCTCACGAGCTCATTGTTCGAGGCATTATAAACCACATCGAGGATTCTAGTTTTGCGGGTGATAGCTTCGCTCCCCCATGAGTAATTTCCTGTATCCAAGCGGAGAGCCCTCCACTTGACGTTGCCTCCTCGAACTCGAACCCTCCTCACCGTCTTGTTGCTGGAAAGTTTGGTGTTGGCTGGCTGCCGACCCAGCTCGTACCTTAATTAGTTCAAAAGACAAACCCTTAATCAAGATCTATATAAAATCACGCTCACGGGGTGTAGGAGCATAATTCATATACAAATTCTAAGGAAAAACACCGCCTAGCTCTGTTGATCATCTTCACATATAGAATCAACCAATTTAACTAGGAAATTGTTCAATTAAACAAAATATTTGATATAGAGTTGAAACTACGAAAAACCAACGGATTGGTAGGTCCCCATATCAAGAATTTTTTGAACGAGATGAAAAAAAGATGAGTGGAAAATACTTACTTTCTCTTCTTCCTCCAGGCCTTCTTCTTGCCGCCCGTAGCGCGCCTCTTATGCAAGGAATCCCGAGAGATACCTGGTGTACAAAGAAGAATACGCCATGACTGAGAATCGAGCAGGCAGATCGAAAAGTTTTAAAGTCAAGGATGGATCATTACCCATTGTGACAAACCGAAAGAAATGACGACGCTTGCCTCTGCAGTCCTAAGGCCACCAGACCGCCTCCCTGACTCTCTTACCCGCTCGTGAGCTACGCAGGATGAAACCCTAGGATCAATTTAAAGGCCCAAAGTTTGTGTGATCTATGATACCACAATTTGCAATAAGCAACTATATTATTACATATATTGCAAAAGACATCCTTTATTTTACATTTTTCTTCGTATTTTTGCATTAAATCATTACAGCACGTACATAAATTATAAAAATTGCGTTTGCCGATTATCATTTATTTTTTAACAAAGTTTTATTCCTAAATTTGTAATAAATTTATAAATATGTTTTTTTTTTGTATCTATACTATAAAATTAAATTTTAATTTTATTTAATTTCTATCAAAACATTTATTTAATTAAATTATTATGATTTCTAGTAAATAATTTTAGCACTTCATTTAAACCTTACATTTATTTAAGAAAGATTTGGTCAACAACTCAACGAGTGCATTATATTTTATTTACAGAGATTTTAAAAATTCAAATATATGATTGAAAGAAAAACAAATGCCTTGTAAAATTCTAATGCATTTGAAATTCTCTTTCTAGTTATTGTATTTGAATTTCTTTGTATTTGGCTGAATTTCAAATAAACTATTTTGCCTAAAGTGATACAACTGCCACCCTTGACATTGATCGTCCGCTAATTGTTGCCACAAAAGTGATTTGTTATTCATTGCCCTCACTATGCAGCAGCCTTTGCTACTTGCCCCCCGGCCACCAGCACTATCACTGATAGCCCCTGAGGCTAGCCTGCAGTGGCTGCTTGCGACCGCCAACCGTCGTCGCCACCATCCTCTCCCTCTGTTGTTGACCTTAGCATATTTATCTTCCATCAAGTTTAATTTTCTTCAAACAAAACAATAAAATTTAAAATCTGATATTTATTTTACATTTAAACTAATAACTAAAATTTAGCAAATACAATACATTGCGTTGACAGTTTATTCCTTTTTCAACAAATCAACAAACCCCTTGTCAAAAAAAAAAAAAGAATTAGTTGTAAAAATGGCAATTTAATTTGTCATTCATAATGGGGAGTAAAAATATTGAGCTACATGTTAATGGAAGTTGATGTAGAAGCATCCTTCAATTCAATCTTCAAAAGACATTCGATAGAGTATTGATCTTGTTGTGAAAAACGACCGCAATAAAGTGAAAAATGGAATGAGTAAAATTGCACACAAAAAAACATCAGAGCGACGCACAGATTTACGTGGTTCGACAAATTTGTCTACGTCCACGGAGCTGCAAAAGATTTTACTACTTAGAGGAATTACACCGTCGAACGTCTCGACGTTTACAAGAAAATCTTTATTTTCTTCTCTCACTTTCTCTCTCTCTCTCTCTCTCTTCCTCTCTTTCTCTTAGCTCTGAAGATGACTTGACTTGGCTTTGCTTGGCTTTCGTTTCCTTTTAACCAAGAGAGAATTTTTATAGAAACCGTGACAGCGGTAGGTGGGAGGTAGGTGAGCGGTAGGTGGGATGTGATAGGTGAGCGGTAAGTGGGATGTGATAGTAAGCGGTAGGTGGGTGTGGTAGGTGAGCGGTAGGTGGTATACTTAATTAAGAAACTAATTAAATTTGGTGGATCGGATCTTCACATTACCCAACAAATCTAAGATGCACAAGAGGTGAATTTTAGCCGACAATCCTTATAGCAAGTAATAAATTTACTTGGCAAGGTTTGAGATATTGGCAAAAGATGATTGATTGTTGAAAGAAATTTGTATAAATATTTTCTTCTTCTTTCTTCTATCTACTTACACTTATTTTTCTCTCTTATAAACTCTCCTTTTCTCGAGTGCCATTATTAAGTAATCAATGATGTCAACCTCTACTTGGTTAGTAACTTCCTCCATAATAATATGTTCCAAGATGATCATATTTAGGCGGAGTTCTAAGACAGAAACATTATCTTGGGATGTGAAAATGAATATTATTATTGAAGCTAAATTGGTTATGAAAGTTAACTCGTTGGGTTCAATAAGGTTGTCAAGATTTGTGAAGGTGAAATGATGTTGAAGCATCTTTAGAGAAGGGATTAAAGGTGTGGAGGACTAAAATGAGAAATAAATCCTAAATCCATGCAATCAAAACCTTCAAACAACATTTTTATAGTAAGAAAAGTAGGCCTTCCATCATTTGAAAACTAAAGGGATGGGTCAATTATGAATACATATGAAGTCGCTTAGTTGGCTCCATGTGGGGTTGGTAGACATGATGACTAGTAACTTATACGTTATAGCTATGCATAGTCATTTATACTACAATCTGACGAGTTTTTCCTTTATTTGTTTTTTTTTAATACATCCAAATCAAATTAATAGTCAAACATAAAAGTATGGTTAATTATCATGAGAATGTTAATAAGGAAAACAAATATTGTAAAGTTTATTGAAGTAGGGAGAGAATTATTTGACGAATGAGTACAGAGGCTAAGAAGCACGAGAGACTAAAAGTTAAGGAAACTAAATATTCTTTAAATGATGAATTATTTGATTAGAATGATAATTTCTTATCCCTGATGATGAAACAAATAGAGAAGCCATGACAAGAGCTCAAGAATATGTCGAAGAGTCATGAATGTTTTAGCTCCAATTTTTAAATACTCTCTAAGATTGCGAGCAATATTAGCAGAAGGAAAATGAATTATATAATATCATAAATAATTTTGAGTCACTCTAGTGGTGTTTAAGTTAAACAAGAAGAATATCACATTTGAAATAAAGAACTATGGTGCTTGTTTATTCAAAATTGAGGTTTTATTGAGCATACATTGAGTTTATAAAGATTATTTGAAGGCAAATTTAGCTCAAACTTTTGATGAAAAAACTTAATAAAAAAATATATCAACTATTATTAAAACTCAATCTTTAAGATACATTAAGATTTAATCACTAATTGGTTAAACATTTTGGTGGGACAAATCATCCTAACATTAACATAAGTTGAACTATTTCAATTATTTTCAGTTATAGATGATTATACTTGATGTGTGCTAGAAAATTCACGGCGGTAGAATAATGAATTATCGTTTTAGCGTTTGCATGAGGATTGAGCACACACTCAGATGAAAGAGAAACAACTTATGATGACACCATAAATTTTTATGTGAAAAACCCGTAAAATGAAAAAAACCACATGGTCTGACCTATTTATAAAACTCCATTATAAGTTTATAATTACAGAGGAGCCTTGTCCCACGGACGAGAAAGTGTTACTAGATTTTCAAAATTACAACGTCGACTGTTGGCGTCTGGTCAGCAGTGGTCGGCGATGATCAGCGGTGGTCGACGGATGTCGGCATTGGTGGCTAATTGTCGGTGGTGGTCGACGACGATCGACGATGGTATGAATGTTGTTGGACTTGAGCTCCTCCTCAAGTTCTCTCTCCAACCCCTCTCTCATGTGAGGAGTGAGACTCTATTTATAGTGTTCTGGGTGTAATTAATGTCAAAATATAAATCATTTTGATCGGACAGTCTAGAGACATTTGATGGTCATCTGAGTGCCTTAACGATGTCAGAATTGAGCAATCTTGGGCTCGTTGGATTCGACTTGGCGAGGCGCTCAATTCGACTATGAACTCACTAAATTCGACATCTGTTTAACCTTCCAAATGTGTCTGGAAATCCTCCAAGTGTGGTTTAATGATTTGATATGAGCTTGATCTGACTCGGATTGGACTAACTTTGATATCATTAGGTCCGTCTCATCGAGTCGGTCAGTTTGATTATAAGTTTGCTGAAATCGGAGATCTGGATAATTTTTTATAAAGATTTTAATATTTCTTACTCAAAATATTGCCTAAAGGTTTAAGTCAGATGATGAAAACTTGGTAACGTATCAATACTCAAGATAGCGAGAATTTGAATGGGTAGGTGAGTAATAATACATTCTTAAGAATTTGAATGGCTTTTATTGCACATGATTATATGGTAAGTGCCTTGAAGATTCATGTTTCAGAACTCGGGTCAACGAATGAGTTTGAAAATCTTTAATTGGAATTGAAAGGTTATGATTATAAGACCAGTGATGACATATCATGAAAAGGCCTAGGACATGGGTTAAACAACCATGAGAAGAATATATGCCTTGAAAATTGAAACTATGAATTTATTTAAAAAGAGTTTGACTTGTTTGATTTACTTGTGCTGAAGGCTTGTGTTGATTGGATTTGATTTCATTTTAAAACTTGATTCGAGCTAATTTGGTTTGCTTGATATAGGATTTATCTCAAGTTAACAAGGTTGTTTGTTCAAGTGTATTTTGGAGTGTTTTTAAAGTTTGTTTGAAGATATTTGAAGTTTATCTATAGAGTTATTTAGAGTTTGTTTGAGTTTAAAGTTATTTGTGGATACTTGAGGATTATTTGAAATTTAGATTTACTTGAATATGTTTGAAGATTTTTTTGCAATTATTTAGAGGTTATTAAGATTTTTTGCATCGTGTTAGTGAACTTTTTGAATAGCTAAGTGAACGACGCAATTGTCTCTCTTATAACTGTTACCCCAAATAAAATATTTTGTCAATAATAACTAACTCCAAAAAGTGCGCAAATTAAATTATGCTTATTGAGTTAATAATTTGTATAAAAAAACTATGACATATCTCAGACAATATAGTAAATATGTCATGCCATTGCTAAAAAAGAAAATTGCTCAGCCTATCTAACGCATGAAATTGGATGTCTCATACAAAAATATTTTATTCAACCTATCTTTTATAAAGTATTTGCATTAGGCCTCTAATCTCTTCATTATCAATTCTTTCTCTTTTTTAATATATTTAATACAACTATTTTTTAAAAACCAATATTCTGTACTCCTCACACTTCCTTAACAAGATACCTAGATGCATTGGTCGCTTTAGTTTATACTTGTTTCATCAGCTACACCACAACTGTTTTGTCTTCGCTGATGCCTCGTTGCGATCTCAAAACATATTGATCTGCTAATGAAAGGTTGTGAATTTCTATGAATTTATCAATAGTTCAATTACTTGCATGATTAATGACAGACATAATCATTGCAGTGCAACTAATCATAATATCTGATTTCTAGAAGTTCACTAAACTACTTATTTTGAGTATTTTCTTCAAAAGAACTTTTGATAGAAAATATTTTGCTTCTATAAATGTTATGTTTGACCAATAAGTGATTTGATTATTTCAAACACTAAATCTTATATGGCATGCATAATTGAAATATAAATCATTTGCCTCATTTTTATTATGAGCAATGATGTCCAAAAAATGTTCTATAATTGGTTCAAAATTCATAAGAATTGTATCTTTGCATGCAAGTTTGGCAATTGGTGCCTGCACATTGATGTGTTCATTACCCTTCAAAAATTTATTGTATAATGTGTAGAACGATTACAACGAGAAGAATGCACCAAAAGCTAGTATAAAATTTTAGATGTTAGATAGGTAAATATTTTATTTTTCAGTGGTATGTATGTAAATTCCCTTTAATTTTTTATCATGCCTAGTTATATGAGTGTGTAAATGAGCAGAACACGAGCTAACACGGGCTTACACGAGCTAAGCCCGTGTTTGACTCGTTTATATTTCAAGCTCAAAAAATGTGTTTGTGTTCGGCTCGTTTGCTTAGCGAGCTGAATACGAGCCGTTCACAACCAAAGAGTTGTTTTGACAACCCTAATCACATAATCATAATATGCTAAGAAATGTGGCAAGATTTAAAACATCATTTAATTTAATTTAATAATTTTTGTTCTATTTTCTTAATTAATATTTTTAATTAATTATAAATCTTAATAGTCTTGTAGTCAATTAATTCTTTTTTTTTAAATAGTACTCATCAAAGCTCTCTCTATATATATAATTGAGTAGCAGTAGCTAAAATGAGTTGAACACCAACAATAAATACTTACTGGTGTTGATATGGTTTAACTTAGCGAACTAGCATTTTTGACACCTAATTAAGCTTTTATCACGGCAAATGTAGTCGTTGATACCCTCACAATCCATCTGACGACCGCCCCGTTCCCTCCCCCACCCTTCCTCTCCCGCCAGCCCTCAATTCGCATTTCCCCGTGCCGCCGCTGTTGTTCTCTACCATCACAGGTGCGTCATCCCGTCCTCTTATGGACCCCCCTTGCTCCTCTTCCTTACCATCCATCACCCAACCTCTACCCTATCTTACCGTTCTTCACCCTGAACCTAACCACACTTCCGCTGATCTTCCTTCCACCATTGCCCTCATCCAAAATCTGACAACACTCGCTGAATCCACCATCGATTCCATTTACGAATTTCTCTCTTCCACCCCTTCCTCTTCATCAGCCGCCAGCTACGTTGGTCGCTGCCCTTTCGACTCTCGTCACCTCATGCCGCCGGAGTCCCTCTTTCGCCATTCCCTCACCTGCTCCTCCGCCCCTGGATCGCGTCTTTTGGACCTAGGCTTTCTTGATAACTTACATTATCCAAAATCACTCAGGTCCGAAGACCAGCTCCTGAAGGAGAATATCTTTGTCCGCCCCCTTCCTGAAGCTGAAGCGGACATCTGCTTCTCTCTTGAGGGTGAGCTTGGAGAAATCTATTCGAATTTCTTCTATAAGGACTGCCCTGGCGTCGTTACTTCTCCTGAGCCGAGCGCAACCTGCAGAACCTTTACGCTTCCTGCTATTTTGTCCTCCGAGTGCGCCAACTTTATTAATGAACGCTGCGAAGGAGGCGGAGATTTGGAGCATAAGGTTGGGATTCTTCCATCGGATTTGTTGGCTTTGAGATCTGAAGTTGAAGCGTGGAGTAACTTTCCTGCTGCATATTCTCATAGAGCTCTCCTTGTTGCTGTGCATATGCACAGGGCTGATGAATTTAGTTTGAAAAGATGGATAATTATGAACTCTCCTAAATTTGGGATCTTGATTGATGCGGCAATGAGGGATCATGCTTTTTTGCTTCTGAAGCTCTGCCTGAAAGTAGTAAAGACAGAAGCAGTTTGCTCTCTCAAGTTGTTTTTGGAGAAAAAAGGGTTTTTGGATCCAAGGGTTGTTAGATTTGAGTGCCCGCAGTTGGTTAGCAGCTTAACATGGCTGGCTTCTCAGATTTCTGTTTTATATGGTGAAGTGCATGGAAAATTCTTTGTGATGGGAATGCTGAAGGAGTCCTTCCTGTTTGCTGGAAGATGTTTGATGTTGTTTAGGAGGGAGGACAAGAATATCATTACTGGTAAGAAAGTGGTAGCAAGTCGTTCTGAGTGTAGTGGTAGTGAGCACTAATTGGAACTGTCTAAACCTGCAGGTAACATGGAGGTCGAAGTCCACAACCTTTCTGAAATTTCAAGCTGCGACAAAGTTTTTGTCTCTCAAGTTGCGTCTGCAATTGCTGCATTGCATGAGCGATCCTTGTTGGAGCAAAGACTTAATGCTCTGAGGTTTGCCGTACCACTGCCGAGATTCCATCGGTAACTTTGCCTCTTGGTCTATCCTCATTTATTATTTTATATCACTTAGTTCTCAATTTCTAACGATGTTTGTGTAGCCATCCTTAGGTAGAAACTTGGCTAAAAGAAGGGACAAATGATGTTGCCAGATTTGTCTGAAAACGTGTGGTTTTTTTTGTGCATTTTAAGTGTGGCTAGTGATGTCCTCTTCACTGACATATCCAAGCCTAAATATGGTGATATAATTCTTTTCTTGGAGGATTTACATACATACCATTCAATTCCTATGAATTTACATATCTAACACCTAAAATTCGATTTTTACATACAGGCTTCCTCACCTATGCCTGAAAATGTGTATTTCACCTTTTAAACGTTAAAATGGTGATATTTTTGATGTGATTTGAAAGATTTGGTCTTGTTACTGTAAAAAAACAAGGTTTGGGTGTTAGAAATGTAAATACATAGGGTGGGTGATATGTATGTCAATATCCCTTTTTTCTTTGGAGAAAATTTTTACGAGATGAAAATTTTCTTTATTGTTGATGAGCAAGACAAGGAATCTGTTAAGGGTGGAAATATAGATAAGAGTTTTGGATGCATTTTTGAAGAACCATTGTTTTCGCTTCTCTCGGTTGTCGTTTAAGGGATTTTTTTATATTTTTAATTAATCACGAAAAAGCTGGGTTGCCATCTTTGAAATAGAGAATTGTCTTAACCCATAATTTCTAGGACTTTGAATGTAACTTATCATTCAATTGCTTGGCCATGGTGATGCTGTGAGAGCCAGATTGCTTAGGACTTCTAACAATTACGGTGAGAGCAGATGTTTGATTCGATATGGTTATTCAAGTATTGAGTGATAGTGTAATATGTTATTGTAATACGTAGATTGGAATTGATCTCCCTAAATGCTGTCAAAATGATACCGTTCATATTAGGCTGTGGTTTTCTGGCTATATTATAATGTTGCATAATTAATTCTAAATTGTGTTAATAATTTTTAAAATGATATTGTTCATATTAAAAATCAAGAGTTCCTTGCAGGTCATAACTTGAGCTCCTGCTAGTTGATGAGTATTCAAGTCCTTAAATATCATAAAATGAAGCACCATCTTACCTTTTAAGCTTATTTTAATATTGATAGATTGTTGGTTCTTTTTAGGGACATGCAAACATAGGAAACCATAATTGTGTTACACGGGCAATGCTTGAGCTTACTAATACCTTTATTATAGGTTTATCACAATAAAAAAAATTCGATCAAACATTGCAAAATTTTCTAATGTATTGTTTTTTGAGCTTTAATTTTTTTTCTCTTTTAATTTATATTTCCCACCTTCAAATCTTTATTGCATACCCTCTTTACTATATCCACATTACTATAGGCAAAAATAAAAAAAATTAACTGTTCAATGATTAATATGCATAACTTTGCATGAATATATTATTCATTAGATATGAGAATTAAAGATAATACAAAGATTCTTGCTTTTAGCGAGTTGGGCATGCTGAATGCATGGAGCTCCCATTGATGTCAGTTCTAGTGAGGGATTGATAACACAACATTTCTATTGTGTTTGCAGTGAGGTTATCTGTAAGATTCACCTCTAAATTACATTACGACAGTTGCTCCAGGCTTGCCTTCCCTGCGGCAAACAAGATAAATTGCCAAAATACATTTTCTCTAATTTATTTTTTTAATACTACTATTTAGCAAATCCCTAAAAAAGGTATTTTGTTGGAAGTTTACCAGCTTTTTAAGATTATTTATTGTCCGAAGAGCTGAGCTCATAATTTATAATTTGGCTTGTTGGTGCTTGACATAATGATTGCATGGATGCTCACAAAAGTTTACTTGGTAAATCTCTACCTTGCATGCTCTTTTGAGTATAATGATAAGAATATAATCATCATTGTGCCCTATGTTGATAACTTGAGTAAAGTTATTCAATGTTCTTCATATAATGACAAAGTGCAGTTATTTGAATGAATCATCTCTTGGTTGAATTCTGTCTGGTCGATTGGTTGTCCAATCCAATAAATGTGTTTTTATCGTTTGTGTAATTACTTTTCCTATAGAATTTACTTGGACAATTGCAACCATTTCAACTTAAAAAATAAGTGATTTATCAAGAATTATGAAATGTCTTTTCATCAGTAGTTACAGTTGTCCATTTTCTATCAACAATGTCACACATTTAACATGTTTAGAGGAATGCAAAATCACAGGAATACAGCAGGCCCGCCTCAGTGTTTTTTGGATCCGTGAATTCTTCTCTCTAAGTCTTCTTTCTGCTACTATATACTTCAAGTTTTACTTTTCTTCAATATTCGAAAATATCACTGTCCTTTTCTGCATTCAGCTACTTAAATGCAGGCCTTAGTGTTGTGCTCTTTTCTTTTTATGTGGTTCACACTCAGTGATTTGGAAGCTTCCATGTGGTTTATTGATTGAGAGTTACTTCTGCTGCAGGCATCTTGATTTTCCATTTTAGAATCTACTTTGTTTACTTTATGAGTCATATCTAAAATAAATGTGGATAAGATTATGCAATGTTATCCTTTTTTGTGGACAAGCCACAATTAGAAAAAGGAGCGGAGTAGAAGTACACTTGGCTTTCAAAGGATCCCAACTATTCTATTAACCAACTGAAGTTCATGTCTGGATGTATTTTGCTTTGGCTCTTTTTCTTTATCCTTCTGACTTGGTTATATCCAAAGCATATCATTTATTTTTAAAATACTAAGAAACTTCCGTTTCATTTTGAAAGCCTCATGTCAACTTGTACTTTAAATTTTATGCAGATAACCTAAAGGATGGTTTTTACATGTTTTCTATTCTCCAGGTTAAATGAATATATATCTACATCGATTAGGGCATCTCAGGAACGAGCAAAACGTTCCAACTATAGAGCATTATTGGAGCATGATGGACTTCTTTGGCAGCGCCCTAACAATTCGGTGAATTGCATTGTTATGTTTTTGTTTTCTTATAATTTACTGCCTCTTGGATTTAACTTGCTT
This sequence comes from Phalaenopsis aphrodite, assembly GCA_003013225.1. Taxonomy (NCBI): domain Eukaryota; kingdom Viridiplantae; phylum Streptophyta; class Magnoliopsida; order Asparagales; family Orchidaceae; genus Phalaenopsis; species Phalaenopsis aphrodite. The sequence goes on from NEWO01000015.1 coordinate 3,957,383, forward strand.
TGGTTCTTTAGTTGTGTGTCACCTTATTAACTATTGCACCAGCTTATTTACAACATTTCACTTTCGACGTGTAAGAGAGAATGATGACATTTTGAAATCATTGTTACAAGTAAATAACCTTTAAGTCCCTATACAATGGCCCTAGTAGCACTTAATTCTTGATTTTCACATTTTTTAAATTTAGGCTTAGAAATGTTGCAATAAATTAATTCAACTCTTTATGTTCTTATGCTTAAGCTCTTTTTAGTTGCAGGCACAAAGATAATTGTTTTTATATCTCTTTAACTGGGTATGTTATTCCAATAGTTATGCTTTCGTATGTGAAACAGTTCATTGAACTTTTGCCAATGTGCTGTAATTGCTTGAATGAATAATAAAGGTCATGGTATATGTGGAGGGAAGGCAAAAAACAAAGCATATACCGTTTTACTAGAGCTCTGTGAATTAACCGTTTTATAAGAGTTGGCTTTTATAAGAATTGATGAAATGATATAAATTTGTGCGCACAACAAATTTAACAAGTATAGATTGTATTGATTTTTTTTTTACTTTTTTTTTTGCAAACTATTTATTTAAAAGTAGAATTAAAGTTTCCTAGGCATCTATCACTTTTGTTTTTTAATAATACATGTTTTTATTTGTTTGTTCTGTTGGCCAATGACCCAAATTTCACACGCTTATTGAAGTTTGGATTGTTTTGCTTTCCAAATCAATGGTGTTTAACAAATAGGTCAGTTTAAAAATAAACTAATTATGAATTTGCTTATTGTCCTGAATGTATAAAGCTATTGTGCATTTGGAGCCTGAAAATTGGGGACACTTGGCTTTTGTCATGACGTTTTTAAGGTATCTCAAAAATTATAGATCAGATTCCGCACCAATTTGGACAGAATGTTAGAATTTCAGAAAGGGAATGTGAAATAGGCAACTCTATTACAGAATGATTAATCTGAAGTTGTAGAATTAGAGAAAAATTAGAGGAGCTAATGATATACAGTTTTGCCAATAATATGAATTAATTTGACAAAATTATGTTGCACAATATTGTTAAGGAACACTGTTTCCATTTTGTTATTTATACAACAATCAAGAGAACTGTTATAGGACTTTCTCACCGACTGCAGTATGTAATTATGTGGTGAGAAGCGTTTAAAGTTGCTTTATGCTTACTGAATGATATAAAATCTATGATAGAACTTAAAATGGATATTTGCACAACTTCTTTGGTGGCTATGGGCCCATAAATCCACCACGTTAATTTGGGCGGTCGTTAACAGAGGTATTGGCATGAGGAAAATACTAAGATGCCTGTTATTTAATTTTAGACATCAGGAAGAATTGGGAAAGTGGTACTTTGGAAACTTTATTGCATGAAAATGAAAACTTATATGCTAACCAACAGTGTAATGATATAAAACAATTTAGTGGTTGCAAAATTATTTTAAACCTATGGATACTATACATGTGAATGGTTTCATTTTTATGTAGTTCAAAACTGCGTGGTACCAATTGTTGTTTGATTCAACTACTTTTTGATAATATTTATGTTTACCTGTATTTTGGTTTAGCTTGTTGCCTTTTTCTTGTTACATAGTGAAATTATGCAATCTTTTAGGTACTTGAGTAGTAGTAGTATGTTGATTGAATCTATGACCTTATTTTTTTAACCTCTTTCCTTGTGCTATTCAGGAATTTGGCAAGTCAAAAACTAGAGAAGAGCTATTGGCTGAGGAAAGAGATTATAAACGGAGAAGAATGTCATATCGTGGAAAGAAGTTGAAGCGAAATCCAACGCAGGTATGAGCAAGTTCTAAATTCATGCGAAGTTGGCTCTTATCTTATGGGTTGTTGTGTCAAGGCATATTGGACTTGGCATTTAGTCCAAAAACAGATAGCTGAAAAATATTTCGATATTTGAAATACTAAAGCTCCATTTGAGACAACTTTTACTACATTTGTGATTGGGAAAACAATAAAAAAATATTTTCTGTTTGGATGAAAAATCTGTACAGCTTTTCCTTGTTTTTTCCAAAATTTGATTTTGAAAAGCTGCTTTTGGGAAAACAAAAATAGAAATCGAGGTTTTAGATTGAGTTTTATCTCGATCTTTTCTGTTTTCAGGTTTTACATGACATTATTGAAGAGCACATGGAGGAAATCTACCTGGCAGGAGGTATAGGTTGTAATGTGAAAATGGCTTCAGAAAATACTTTTCTCCCTAAATTTGAGAGTGAAAGAAGTAAAGGCCTTGAGCTGCGGTGCAGTTCAAATGATGCATATGAGGAAAAAATGATGAAAGAAAAAACTCATGAGCATGATTCTTTTAATGATGGATCAAGCACCGGATCTTTACGAAAGGCCCCTCATGAAACTCGTTATGAGCTCTATGATGATCAACATAAATTGGAGAGAACCAAGCGAGAAACACTGAACTATCATTCCAGAAGCCCCTCATATCACAGTGGTTATTCTCATTCAAGGGATAGATATTCAGAGCAGACGGATCAAACAAATTGGAGGTCAACTAGAGATAAGTATGACAGGAGAGGTTCTAACTATATGTCTAGTTATAAAGATTACGATAGTAGATCAACTTTGACTTCAAAGTCTCACGAAGCTACAAGATTTGAGTACAATTGCACACTACAATCTAGAAGAAGATGTGGCAGCAGAGCTTCTGAGAAGCAGCGGACGGATTCCAGCAGACTGGATATGTTTGAGGACAGATATGAACCTTCTCGTTCATATGACAGTTCTGATACCTTTTATGAAGTGGATTCTGGAGGAAGCCATCATCTCCAGCCACAAAAGCCTGTCAGCCTAAAAAATGATAGTGAGCATCATTACAAGAAATAAAGCAGCAAATCTCATTACCATGTAAGTATTTTGATGCTTTCTATATTATGTACTAATATGAAGAGGGATCATTTTTTTTTTAAAATTAAGATATAGAATGTGTCTGTTTTAAATTCTTACACATGACTTTTTGAATGTTTAGTTGTTTACTGTGAGCTTTATTTTATTTTATTTTTGATACACCAGTGGGGTACCATCTAAACCAGCTTCAGGATATTTTCTTCAGCTGTATCCTCCTATGTATCCTCTACTTTTCTTCTGCTTTTGATTTGCGTTCTTCATTATGTTCTTTCCCTTTGTTTCTGTGCAAGTACTGACGTTGAATGTTTCTCCTGTTATATATAAATACATCATATGCTTTTTCATTGTTATTAATTAATTTTAGCATTTGAACAATGACTTGCAGTCTGTTTGGATTCCAGTTCTCAGTCCTTAAAAAGTTTCTTTGCATTACTTGTTTGCCTTCACGACCTTCTATGATAGATTCATATCCTAAAGTTTTTATGTTAGCAGAGTATCATAAGAATATTCATAATCTATTGCCTGCTAGATTAAAGTTAATGATCCTCTTTAAAAGAAAATCAATTCAAGATTTTAGACTATTGCTTGAAAGTCTTCTTGTCATTGCAAGCTTATTATTTCAAGAGGTTGCATGATCTATATATATTTTTAGAATGGGATCCTCTACTCTTTGTGCAGGATCTATCCAATAACTTGGCAAAACTTCACCAAAGAACATGATAAAAATCTAAAGTACTTGTCCAAGTCGATGCCAATTTTATGGAAAATGTTACTTTTGTTGACAATTTTTTTCTTAAATTTGAATTTAATTTTGTCCTGCTCATAGGGCCCAATTGAATTTTTTATTTCTTGTTTTTTTTTTCTGTGGTCAACTTTTTGTGGATATGGCTTATGGATCCCATTTTGGGACTGATTGTTTTCTCTTTTCCTTTTCCTTTTGTTTGGCGCTTGATGTTGATATTTGACTTCGGCCCAACAGTCTGTCACACTGTAGCTAAACCCTTAGAATGTCAATCAACGGTTTAGTAGAAGGGGACGACTCAGTCAAATACAATTATCACCAATACTCGTTCTGATTTGTAAAAATTAGGAGTCAGTGGGTGACAAATTAAGCTCACTTAATTGCCACAAATATAAAAAATCCACTTCAATTCACCATTCTTTCATATTCGTAACACAAGGGAAATATGAATGATAGTTTCACAAAATATAACAAACTTGTTAAATACCAAACATATAAAAATATATATTCCAAAAGTCTTCATAACTTTTTCAAAAATTTTGATTGTTACCCCTCTTTGGAAAGCAACAACATACATGAATAGTTTACAAACTCAATGAAATAATCAGTGCAAAAGTAAGTTTTTGTAAATGGAAAGAAAATAATGTGCATGCTTAATTATGCCTAATATGAATGACAACATTACATAATAAACATATTTTAAGCACGTTGAATATGAAAATAATGGTATAAAAATAATATTCAATGAAAAAGTGTAATAATAATCTATTTCATTCACTCCTCGCACAATCATATTAACTTTTTTAATTGTTTCATACTTAATATATATCGCCTTAAGAATATCACTTGTATTTGATTAGACTTTGATTTAATTCATTTATTGGGTCGTCACATAGCCGGTTAGCTATAACATTCATTGATAAAAAAATATTTTTCTTTCAACATATCAATTATCAAGGATTTCCCTGTTACCAAAATGGCGGGTCCTGTCTCAATATCAAAAGTAAAAATTTTTATAATTTCACAGTCGTCCCTATCTGCGTATGTCATCAGTACAGTAGTTTACTTATCATAATATTTGTGACATATCCTTGATTATTTTACATGTTACAAATCATTTCTCATATGAAATTATAGTTTTATAAGTGTACTTGCTAGTAAATTAATTAATGAATATGTCAAATGATATAAGAAAATTAATAAAATGAGTAATGTCTATTCAAATTTTACTTTTTAATAACACGAGCAAGTATTCTACAATATGTAGAAATTTTAAAAAATACAAATTCATATCAATATTTTAATTATTAATTATATATAAATGTTTTCTTCTTTATTTAGCACATGATTTTCTTAACTGATTTGATGGGCTGCTCGATGAAGAGGTTTCCCGGACTCGTCTCCAGTTTGTCTTCTAGAGTAAATTGCCTGAATAATATAATTTTTCTTTTAAATTTTTAGGAAGTTTTAATATGAATTCTAAAATGAACACATTAAAATTCTCAATTGATAATTAATTCAAATTGGTTCCTCATACAACCCTTGTATTATTATTCAATTTTAACTCCATCGACAAAATACGCTCTCAACCGATTTGATTAACAATAAATTATAGTAATAAATCAAAATGAGTTAGTTAATTCATAGTTAGCATTAATTAAATATTCTTAATATATATATATATATATATATTACTTCCAAAATAATTTCTACCCTAAAAAATATCTCAAAACTCTCTATCCCATCAATATTTTACATAAAATAAAATTTCTAAATTTAAATCTTACATCGAATAGCAAATTTGTCCCTAAATTCCACTTCCCTTTCTCCCTTCTCCCTTCTTTCATTTTGCTTATTTGTTTTTTTATTCCTTTTCTGTTTTCTACAAAATTTTCCTATATGTGAGCCGTGTCTCTAAGCTCTCCGTTCTCTGTCTTCCCGCGAGGAGGAATAATATCGAGGATGAAAATTGACAAAATCAGAGAATGAGTCATACACACATGCATGTGCACGCACACACGCGCACGCACACATACGCAAACGCACACATGCGCACGCGCGCACCCATGCACCCACAGAGGCTCACACACAAATTAATTTATTTAAAATTAAGTTAAGAAACTTAAAAAAAATCAGTCTTATTAGAAAAAAAAATCAGAATATGAACAATGAACAAAAAGAAAATCTACTTGAGTCTCCGACAACAAAGATGTGAAATGACGGACGCACTACATTTAAATAAAATGGACGCGGGATTTGAAGCTTGGAGAGAAATGAGAGAGGAGAGAAACACACCTAATAAAAAATAGAGATAAAGGAGAGATAAATTAAGTTATATTAATGGGATGCACAACAAACACATTAATTTATTCAAATGAATTCCATGCACCAAGTGCACTTATTAAATAATAAATAACTGAATTTTAACGTTTCAAAATTTAATTCCATTGGTTTAATTGAAAATTTATGAAAAAAATGATTTCCATGCTTAATGAAAGTTAATTCTATCGATTTCAGATAGAGAGAACACTTAGAAATTTAAAGTGCCATGTTAATTTTATTCTTTTTTTCATATTTCATATTAAAAATAGAGTTTACGTTTAGAAACGCAGAGAACATCTCAATATTTTATGTATATAGTGAAACAACAACAAGAAGCCTTTATCCCACTTAGTGGGGTCAACTACATGAATCTTTTTTCTCCATTTTGTCCTATTGAGTGTTATATTTTCATTTAGTTCTACTAAATTAAGATCATTTTTTATACAAGCCCAAGTCTTTCTAGATCAACCTTTACTTTTTTTAGCATAAATCAAATCTATAACACCTTTTAGTGACCAAACCATCTAGTGGTCGATGTTTAATGTGACCAAACCATCTAAAGATGACTCTCTGTAATATTGTTTGCTAGAGGAGCTACACCAGCCCTTTCACGGATACATTCGTTTCACATTTTCTCTAAGTGTCAAGTCACTCATCTATTTAAGCATTCTCATCTCAGCAACACATAACTTGGTTTTATTCTTCTTTTTTAAAGACTGACATTCTGCGCCAAAAAACATTGTAGGTCTCATCACCATCTTATAAAATTTTCATTTAAATATAAGCGGTACTTTTCTATCACACAATAAATCCGATGCATTCTTCCACATCAACCATCCAACTTAAATTCTACTAACATCCCCATCTATATCACCATCACTTTGACCAATAGACCCGCGGTATCTAAAACATTCACACCTTGTAATGATTTGATCATTCATTGTTACAACTCTACCACTATATCTATTACTATTAAAATTACATTCCATATATTGAGTTTTAGAGCTACTCAAATGAAGGCCTTTAAACTTTAATGTAGACATCTATAATTCAATTTTTTTTGAACTCATTCTCTAGTCTCATTCACAAGAATGATATCATCAGCGAAAAGCGTACATCGAGGTACATCCTCCTATAAATGTCCAGTAAGAGCATCCATAACTAAAGAAAAAAGAAATGTGCTTAAAGCCTATCCCTGATGTAATCCAATTGAAATAAGAAAATACTTGGTAAATCCTCCTTTGGTTCAAACACAAGTAACAACCTCGTATACATATCCTTAATGATTTTAATATAATCCACATGAACACCTTTCTTTTCTAAAACAAATTCTCCTTGAACCTTATTATAAGCTTTTTCTAAATCAATAAAATGCAGATTGTCCTTACTCTCTCTGTACTTCTCCATCAAACCTCTCAATAAATATATAACTTCCATAATAGATTTGCATGACATTAATCCAAATTGTTTATGAGAAATCTTTGTATCACGTCTTAACCTATGTTCAATCATTCTCTCCCATAATTTTAATGATGACCGATTAACTTAATTCCTCTATAGTTTGCACACTTTTGTGCATCCCCTTTATTTTTAAAAATAAGGACCAAAATACTCTTCCTCCACTGTTCAGACATTTTTTTAGTTTTAAAATAATATTAAAAAGTTATATTTCCACACTTCTATTGGGATATCATCATGTTCTATTGATTTTCTTCCCTTTGAGTTTAAAATAATATTAAAAAGTTTATTAAGTTAATAATTAACTTCTTTATGAACATACCAAAACTTGAAATCTTAAAGTTTATTTATAAAATTAATTTTATTTACGTCTTTTGGTCCCCATCTAATTTTATGATAAAATTTCATTGTATTTTTTATCTTCCAACTTTTCATTTTCAAACTCAAAATTAATAATCGATGTTTAGTATTTAAATTTTTATGTGGAATGACCCTACAATCTTTACATTCTCGACGACCTCTTTTTCTAATAAAAAAATATTCACTGCGTTTTATTAGATTCATTCTTATGAGTAATAATATGCTCAATCTTTTTTCTTAATTAAATTTTTAGCAATAACAACATCATAGGGTACAAAAAAATCTAATATGACTCTATCTTCTTTATTAATATATCCAAAATTATAGTCACCATGAATACTTCTAAAATCTACAACCACTCCACCGCATGATCATTTAAATCTCTTTCAATAAAAATATTTCTTCGAGAGATATCTTTTTGTATTAATTCTTCTAGGTTATTACAAAATTTTTTTAAACCTTTATCTACATCTATTTGAGGAGCATAATCATTTATAACATTAAAAATCTTATTTTTTACAATAATTTTTAGGACTATAATTCTATCTTCAATTCTATTAATTTTTATAGCATTATCTTTCAAATTCTTATATATAATTTCATCTACACCATTTTAGTGCGACTCCTACCTGAATACCAAAGTTTAAAACCTAAGATATTAATCTCCTCAGTCTTTTCTCCAACCTATTTAGTTTTCTGAATGCATAAAATATTTGTCTTTCTATGAATTATAATGTCAACTAATTCCATTAATTTATCTACGAGAGTACCTATATTCCAAGATTCTATCATAATATTATTTTTATTGATTAAGTTTTTTGCCCGCATCTGTTCATAATATTGAAACATTTGCTTATTTAACGCTACACACAAACGTCGGTGTAGTGACTCTTTCACATTTTTTATTGTATTCAGACCATATAGAACGTCATTTCCAAGAGAAATTTTAAAATTTACATAACGATTTAAAGGATTTATATCATGGTTTTTCAAAAAATTTTACGCTGGCTGTTGACTACCTAATGCAACCATCAACTTTTCGCATCCGGGACTTGGGACCCGGTAATGACAGTGTTTTGCATATAGCTGGAACATTGAAATTTATTCTATTAATTTCTTATGAATAATATATTGTTTTATATTTATAATAGAAAGACAGTACATCTACAAAACATAAATTCTATTAAAAACGATTCAATATTATATTGGAAACCAGAACAACTCAATTATATTGAAAAATGATTCTATTCCTTTCACGTATATTTATGAATTTATTGATTAAATATATAAAATGTAGGGTTAAGATTCATCTTTAAAAATTAAGGTTGAAGATTTAAAATCATATTAAAAAAAAAATGAAAGGTTAGGATTTCATTTG
>NEWO01000015.1:3990011-4006810 GCA_003013225.1 Phalaenopsis aphrodite
CTCTCAATCTCAATTCATTTAGAGCCATAATCTGAACAATAAATTTTTTTTTTGTTTAAATGCGCGGAAAACATAAGAAAAATTATTTCATACGGACGGACGGCGTATACAAAAATGCATGCGCCGTCTGATCTCCACCGTTGATCAGAGTTTTCATCAATTTTTTTCTAAATTTAGGCCCACCAAAATACAACTTTGCTCTGATCAACGGTGACGATCAAACAACGCATGCATTTCTGCATACACCGTCCGTATGGAATAATTTTTCGATTCAAGGGGCATTTACATCATTACATGTATATCACCAAATTCCAATGTATTTACATAAATATGACACCAATTTTTATTTTTTACATTTATACCTACAAAAATCTTTCATATGTATGTCATGATAAAACCATCACTACTTTAACTTTTAAAAGTAAGATACTCTTGTTTCATGCATAGATACGTAAGACAACATGTATGTCAAAATTCAAATTTGGATGTTAGATATTAAATACATACGAATTGAGTGGTTGGTATGCATGTAAATCTTTCTTAATTAAAACATGATTAAAGATATCGTTTCAAATATATATTTTTTTAATATTAAGTAAAATCAAATATTCAAACTATGTCATCAACAATTTTTTTGCACTCAAGTCAAACTCCACACTCTTTTCCCACAATTTACACATTACAATGTAATAAATCCAAAACATACTAAAAATTCTTATGTCCGGTCGTCTGCACGTCCGGAAAGCCATTTATGGCTCGCCATGACAAATCAGATATATGATGACACAGTGTGCGGCATCCAGGCCAAACAATTTCTCGAAAAATACATGCAAATTAACCCTAAGGGATTGCCCATCACAAAGCAGTCTCACCCCCAACTAAAATTAAGAAATTACAAACCGCAAAGCACTCCTACCACCAACAAAAATATAAGAAATTACAAATTTACAACCAATCTTATAAAACGTGACGGTTACGCCGACACATCTCACGGTCGCCACGTCCGTACGCGGCTAATCTACATGGCCGGAGAACCCAGCACCCGACCCACATCCGCCGCGTATCCTATCCATTACCACCGAAAAGACAACATTAACCCTCCTTTCCGCAATTATTACGCTGACAACGTGTCAAAGGAACGAAATTATACACCCAAAATTTATATATAATGAATATATATATATATTTTTTGAAATATAAAATTACATAGTTAATAAACATCTATTTCTCGTCACCGCAACCAAAGCCCACCGCCCGCCACCTCACCTCTGCCTCCCCCGCCACCACCACCGCACCCAAACCATTCACCGTACGGCGATAAAACCCTAACCACTTCGCCATCATATACCTCTTCTTCCTCCACGGCGGCACGCTCATTCTGCTGCTTTTCAACGACCTCCTCGCCGCCTCCGCCATTATCCTCACCACCACCCTCACCTCCTCCGGTCGCGCCACCACCACCGCCGGCAACGCCGCCGCCAGTCTCCCGTACTCCTCCGTCGGTCTCGCCACCTCAAACTCAGACGAAAACCCTAAATCCACAATATACCTTATTTCTTCCCCATCCGCAGTCTCCAACACCACATCGATGTACTCGTAGCTTCCCGCCGTCAATCCACCGCCGCCATCCCATCTCGCCTTGCAGATCCCCGCGTTATGCCCTCTCTCCCTCAAACGCCTCATCACCGCCCGCCGGAAAATTGATCCGGTGAGACTTGGCCCTGCTTCTGCAGCTGCAGATTCGACATCGGAAATCAGTCGGGAACGTAAGGGATCGACGGAGGGGGGCGGGGAAATGAGGTCGCGGAGCTTTCCGGCGACTTCGAGGGTGGTGGTCATTGGGATCGGAATCGAAGAGTCGTCCATCTCTGCTTCAGAGTTATTGTTGCGATCGGAGTCTTCGTCGTCGTCGTCGTCGTCGGCGGAGGAGGATTCGAGGAAGTCGTTTAGGAGGGCGGAGAGGGAGGAGGAGTCGTCGGAAGTGGAGGCGGCGCCGTCGTGGTCGCTGCCGCTACTGGCGGAGCAGGGGAACTCGCCGAAGAGGCGGGCGCGAAGGCGGTCGTTAAGGGGAGGGGGGATGTGCTTTGCTTGTATGAAAACTGCCATTTTTGGGTAATTGGAAGAAATGGGGGGAGGTGGGAGGAGAAGTAGGGTTGCGGGTTTTATATAGTTATGGATTTTGGGGGAAGGTTGAAAATGGCGTCGGTGATGGAGTGAGGAAGACGACATGGATTAGCAGGATTAATTAAGGTGTATAAAATTGTATAAATAGAGTAGTAAAATAAAAATAAAAATAAAGAATTTTTAGAGAGATATTCGTGGTGCCCGAACAGGCGGATATTCCGTGGCTGAAAGTGGATGCTTATTCCGGTCGCCGCGTACAACATATGCCATTGGAACAATTTGTCATATCATGGGGCAATGATCCTGTGACAAGATTAATATGGAGTCTAATTGAGCCTATCTAAAGGAGTAACGAAGTAGCTGAACCAAGCTTGTCTGCCAATCCAATTGCTCTCATTTCCCTCGAGAGGTTAATCTAGCCCATATGCACTGACGTATCTACTAAAGGAAGTCATCATGACTACCGAGGACATCCGTCAATCCTCTCTTAAAAGCACCACCCGACGTTTGAGATTTTATCTTTCACCCAAGCACCGGGCTGATTGTCATACCAACAATATCTGACATCAGCTAACAAAACCTGATATCCACATCACAGTCCTTTCATCAAGACTCAGAGAAGATGAATTATATAGTGCAAGATGACTGTTTTAATAATTTTATAGATTTCCTCCCTTTTTTTTTACTTTTCTTGGGCGACCCTCCTCCTTTCCTTCCTATGTGAACATTGCCTTGTATCTCTATCTAAAATCAAATAACTCGGTAAACCTCCAAGGATCCCCTTCCCTTTGACTTACTAATGATTGGAAATTAATATATTTTTAAGGTTCACTCAAAATATTTTCATCAATCTCTCCTTCTCTCTCCGAACTCTCTCTGAACTCTTCTACTACGATACCAAATCTTTTTATCATGTTGTATGTACTCATGTACAATACGGAACCCTACGTCTTCAAAGGATTCAACACACCCAAAATGTATAGCAAGCACACAGATAAGAGGAGCAATCACAAACAATAACCAAATAAAATGAGCAAAGATATAACCATCAACCTAAAGTGTCCGGTAAGAACCTTATGTTTACAGATTGTATATAGTGTTTGACAGCCATTACAACACAATCAAAAGAATAGACTTCCAAATAAATTACGAGTGCAGTATCTAAATCCTTCTCAAACTTTTGCACATGCTTGGCCTCAGGCACAAATGGGAAATTGGTGGCGGTAGTGGCCACATCAGATCAGTTCCTTGCACGTGAGAATTTGAGGCCGCCACGCTTATAAGGGTTGTAGGAACGTGTTTAGGCTATGGAGACCAAGAAACACTATTGAAAACTTTGTGGAAACTAATGCATTTTGTTACATCTTAATTAATCATACTAATATATATATATATATATATATATATATATATATATATATATATATATATATATATATATATATATATATATATATATATATATATATATATATATATATATATATATATATATATATATATATATATATATATATATATATATATATATATATATATATATATATATATATAGGATGGGAAGATACTTGGTTATGTACATATCTTTTTTTAATACTAAGATAGAAAATATTTATTTTACCGTTAGAATTTTTTTAACTAGGAACGACAATAATCCTGAATTTAGAAATGGAGTCATTATTTGAAAAATCTACTAATATTGCTGAGGCTTGTCGCTGCACATGAAATCTTACAATCCCTTGTAAATGGAACTTTTTAAGGGTGTAAAAATTTGAGTGTTTTGCTTGTAAGTACGAAAGTTTAATTGGAATTTGTATGTTGGAAGCGCGTCTGTTTGATCTTGAGGAAACCAACATAATAGAAGATAAAGAAGTATAGCTAAGGTGGGCATAGGCGGAAGATCAAAGGATTTACTTGATCAAGTGCAGCCCCCATTGAACTGAAGCAAGAAGCCGACCGGGTGTAAGCCAACTAAACCAAGGACCAAAGCTTATCAAGCCAAGCAGAGGCATCTACTTACCTCTCGACACAACACGACTCAAAGCAAGAGCATCATCTCCATCTATGTCATGCGTGCCTTTGAGATTTCTCATCAGGGGCCAAGAACTGGCCATAACGTACTCAATGGAGCATCCCGAAGTATTGCTCGTCAAGTAGTGAGCAACCAAATATATTACAGTGATTCATCATTTGCCCGATAACTTAGCCTTACTCTACCGACAGGAGTTCCTCATTCAAGGATAAATAGCAACAACTAGACTAGAATAACTGACAAACAAAGCCAAGCCGATCGAGTCATGTCCTGCTAACCCGAATATCATCAAAGGCCGACCAGCAATCCTGATTCAACACAGTTTGAAAAAATGGTCTTACCGAGTTAAGACTAACTGATTTTCCTCGACCGAATTCTAAGGTAGCCAAGCCAAATACCTATACATGTAAAATACTCAAAATATTCTGTAACACTCCCATCAAAATAATGATAAATATGTAACTTCATATATTATTCCCTATTTCTCTATAAATAGAGAAATCATTTCCTAAAATATAGGCTAATCAAGAATTTATATTACCGTTCATTACTGTGTACTTCCCTCTTTGTGTGTATGTGTGCGCGCGTGCGTATATATATTTATATATATTCTATCTTACTCTATCTTACTGTTGAATTCAAATCTAGCATTTAAGTTGTGCCCAAGGAATAAAGTCGGATTCCAGAGGAAGGAAAAAGAAAGAGAGAGAGAGAGAGAGAGAGAGAGAGAGAGAGGGTTTTCCTCATCGAGGGGCAAAAGGGGCAGTCCTCGGGCTTGTCGGCCCATTTATTCAATACAAGAGTGGTTATATTGTGAGAAAGAAGAGGAGCAAACTCACTACATGATGGAAGGAGAGAGAGAAAGAGAGAGCCTAAGGGACCACTTTCTTACATGCAAGGTGTCTTATATTTGTAGAGAACGAAAGAGAAGGGGAACTGGATATTAGAATTATGCCTTTGTATTTTTGGAGAGTTGATAGAGGTATTCCGTTTTTTTCCTTGCTTGGACTAATCTTTTTGGAGATTTCCCTCTCTAGACTCATCAACATTATATAGTCCACTTAGTTGGTCCTCGATAGCTGACCCACATGGGTGGTAGGCCAAGGTGGCTGATCGTCTTCTTTCTCGGTGGTCGACCAACTGGAATGGCCAGACATTGTGGTTGGCTAGATGGTTTCCATTGTTCTTGGTTCATAGTTGGCCAGTCAGCTAGGTTGTAGGCAAGTGGTGGCCGGCCAAGGCGGCTGACCGGGTGAGTTGGCTGACTCAAGTATGGCAGCTGGGATGACCGACCAAGGTGGTCGGCCGGGAGAACCTGCAAATGACCTTCCTTTGGTGTCGAACTAGCTTCTTTCAGTGGCCATCAAAGATTTGTTGATCGGCTGGTGGTGGTTGGCCCTTAATTACTGACCGGCTGCTCCTTGTGGCCGGCCATGATTGGCCGACAAGGAGGGGGTGGTCGTCCTGTTTAATGCTGGGCTGCTTCTCACGACCCCAATAACGATGATGTCAGAGGTAGCTACTCCCTTGGCTTGACGAGGGCTATTTTCAGGATATATATGAAGCTCTTGAGTTTTTCTTCTTAAAGGACAAGCTGCAATAACAATGAAAAACTCAAAAAATCAGAAAACATCATTCAATAAGCCTTTAGTTAGATGTAATTTTTTTAGCAGTCTTTTTGTAATATATTAAAATGTTGGATTTTGAAAGCATAATCATTTAAGTTTCATTTTTATTTTTTTGGATACCCAATTCAAGTCTTACTCCTAGTCCATCTCTTTTGCTTTTATCGAAACTTCACCTCCAGCAGGCTGTGCCTTTCAACAGATTTTAGGTGGATCGTTTTGCTGCCCTCATATGGGTAACCATTGAGATTTGCTGGTCGGGTGATTTGCTTTGTACTCTTTGCGAATCTTATCACATATTGGTATGGAACAACCTCCATTACCTTTTTTAAATCAAGATTTGAGTTGGTTTGGTGAGGGATTTTATTGATTGTGAGTGCCACCATAACTATCGAAAGATTCCCTATCTAAATGATATAAAACGACATTATAAGAATAATGTATTAACCCATGGGATTGAGACATTACCTTATGATTAGTTCAGTATTTCAGATAAGAGAAATCTTTTGAGATCTACAAAACCTGAATTCTTTCCTTACCTTATGAAGTAATATAAGGTTTAATTTTTATTATGTGGTTTTGTTCATAAAAGGCAAACCTTCATAATTAGTTACATCTTTAGAATTGTGAGCCCTAAAGAAAACCTCTAGATTAATATGACAAGTGAAGTTACCAAAGATCGGGCTTTCATGATTGAAACGGGGCTCAACTGGGAGGATTTAAGCTTCAAAAAAATGGGACTTTCAATCCGATGACGAAATATCACGAGAAAGGCCCAAGATGTAGAATAGTTGAAAATATTTAATGAATTAAAATAACTTAGGTGAAGTCAAAAAATAGATTAGCGATGCTGAATTTGATTGACATGATTGATTGGGAGCCTTAAGCTAAGGTTAGACTCAAGCAGGAAATGATTTTTAGATAGAAAATGAAACCTTAGACTCTATGAGGAATTATATTGGTTGATTAACCAAGATTTTGACAATAATGCCCCCAGTCAAGTTGCCCATGGCTTTAAGCCGTCCTGACAACATTGGTATCCATCGACTATGACCAACCTCATTAACAAGAATCCCCCTTAAATGTTGGAGCATGAAGGATTCGTAGCTTTAAAGCAGTCTGAAATACCTTCGTCAGTAATCCTGGTTAGTTCATTCTAAGGTATTCTCTCTAATCTCAGAGTGTAGGTTTGTTGTTTTGCTATCCTAGTCCTTAGCACTAATTAGGGACCTAAACTAACCCAAGCTTCTTTACTCAGACTAATTTGGGGTAGGTGTGTGGCCTTTGATTTGGTGTCCAAGTTAGCTTGCCTAAAGTTCATGTCTGATCTACCCTATGTTCAATTCTTGTTCTTTATCTTGGTGTATTTTAGATGTTCATTTAAAGTTCAATATTTGCATTCATATCTTGATTGATTCTTAGATTTGTTTTTCATGTTGAGAAATCAGGAGTTTTCTATGTTTTGAGTTTTGTTTTATTTGAAATTTGATTTGTGGTGTTTGCGGAGAAAAATAAGAAGTTCTCATCCTTATTTTTTATGTTTTTTTTTTTATTTCTTGGTTTGGTTTTTTGAACCTGAAATAACATGAAAGAAATAAGACATGAACGAAGCATGAAGTGATACATGAATAAAACATGTAAAGTAACACATAGCCTTGGATTAGACTTAAGTTGGGGTTGAGCTAGGGCAAGCTAAATTTTTAGCCTAGATTAGTTGGGGATTGAACTAAGGTATGATGTAGTTTAGATGGTATGGGCTTGAGCTGAATTGGTCTTTCTTGGGTTGAATTTGGGTTTCCTTAGGTTAAACTGGGTTGACCTGAGTTGGGTTTGTTTTGATTTGAATTTGACTTGGTTTAAGTTGGGTTGACTTGGGTCAAACTAGAATGACTCAGGTTGAGTTAGAATTGATTTATGTTTAACCCGAGTTAAGCTAGATTGACCCATGTTAGCTTAGATTTGATTTGGTTTGACCGGATTTGGTTAGGTTTTATTTGGGTTTAACGTGGGTTAAGCTAGATTGACCTAGGTTGGATTAGGTTTTATTTGTGTTTGACCCGGGTTAAGCTGGGTTGACCTGGGTCGAGTTGGGTTTAACCTGGGTTAGGTTAGGCTTGATTTGGGTTTTGGTTAGGATGGGCTCGGGTTAGACCTAATTCATGTTACGTTTGGTTTAGGTCTAGGTTGGGTCAGACATTGGTTAGGTTTGGTTGGGGTTAGATCTAGTTTGGGTCAGATCCAGGTTAAATTTTGCTTGGCTAGACCTAGGTTGGTTAGGTCTACAGTTTGGGTTAGGTTTAGGCTAGATAATTTCCATTGCGATCAGTCCATAATTGGTCGATCGATTGGGGTGTAGGCAGATGGTGGCGGGCCAAGGTGGCCTGCCGGCTGAGTTGGAGTACCCAAGTGGGGCGGTTGGGATGGTTGGCCAGGAGAACCTACATATGGTTTGCCCTTGGTGGTCGTTAGCTTCTTCCCGTGGTCGACCGAGACTGGTCGGCGAGCTAGTGGTGGCCATGACTGCTCCTTGTGATCGACCAACATTGGCCTGCGTGGAGGGGGTGGCCGACTTATTGAATGTCAGGTTGGTTCTCACGACTCCGACAACGATGACATTAGAGGCGGCAACTCCCTTTGCTTATCGAGGTCTATATTCAGGTTATGCGCTTACGCTCGATTCTTTGGGTGTGATTCACAGTCATGTTAATATTCAACAGAATCAATCATGAAATTTAATACTTATGTATAGCCGCACACACACACATATCATACTTAAAACATTAAATTTAATCCTTATAACACATATCAGAAATATAACCACTACCTTTTATTGAATTAAAAAATATTTTTATGTATATATTTTGATAAATTTATAACATTAGTTTTATTAAACTAAATATCAAAGTATAGTGGTTAAGTATGTAAATATATAAAAATTACTTTAACCGTATGTTACTATCTCAAAGAAATAAAAAATTTCATTTTGTTCTTCTCAACATCAGTAAGAAAAGGAAAAATATTTATTCAGCTTTATTTATTTGTCTATCAGGTCTCTGATTGGATATAAGATATTTTTTGCTTCGCCCGTTAGAGAAAATATTATATTTATGATTTTTATTGTAATTAGGAATAATTTGATCTTTTAGTTTTATTCACTTGTATGTCATAATCCTCCTCTATAAAAGAGACTTACGATTTATGAGAAATGTATGGTACGAGGTGTAGAAGTTGTAATTCCAAACCTTTTTCTTTCTCCCCGTCCGATGCAAGTAAAATCTCTCTTCGTAGACGTAGGTGAATCAAATGATTGTTATTGTGTGAATTTCTTCTTTTCCGCATTGTTTTCGTATAATAGAGAAGCGATCCTTTAATTTCATTTTTTTTTATATAAACCTTCAAATGATTGTTATATGTTTGGAAGTGATTATTGCGTACGAACACGTCACACAAATTTGCGTGCGATATCCGATCAGGACTATTGAAATATGTCTTTTTATATTTATTATTATTAGAGTGGGATCCACTTTATCGGATTTAAGTGCGGTGTCCGTAAACAATAATTTTTGGATGTTTTGGAGGCAAATGAGAAGCTATTGGCCTTGCCTTAATGCCCCATCAGGGAGCCGTTCTTGCACGTGAGAACTAAAGGCGGGCACGTGTACAAGGGTGGTCGGAACGTGTTTGGGCTGATAAAGACACGTGGCAAGTAGCACTTAGTTATTTATTCAATTTATTTAGTTAAATATGAAGTAAATAATATTTCCTTTGTTTTTTAGAGAAATATTATTTTTAAATTAAAAAAAAAACTTTATTATGATAACATTTAAAATAACATGTTAAAACTTTTGAAACATAAGAAAATATTATCTGATAAAAAATTAATATCATCAAAATATGCAAATCTTGATGACTTTTTATAACATAATTGATGTTAAAATTTCTTCAAAAAGGTAATTTGTGGTTAAAAAAAAAATCAAAATGATAGGGATACCATCATAATATCCAAGTTATTATGTCCAATTCTTGACACAATAAAAGGAAAAATTAAAGTAAAATGATTATCATACTATATAACTCCATAATAGAATTGATTAAATATTTGAAGATTGTTGTTCATATATCAAAATATTCAAAATCTTAATGATGAGATTATTCACAGCTTAAACATCAAGTTCTATTGAATATGAGATTATTCGTGAATCAGATCCAAAGATGCGTGAAGACGAAAAGAATGAGGGAGAGAGAGAGAGAGAGCATAAATAATGCAAGCAATCTGTGATTATTAATGATTGAACTTCCTTGATTTCAGTGCCTTTGAGTCATATAAATAGGGCATGATGGGACTATTTCCTATTCCTAATTTACTCCGAGCATTTCCTTCAAAAAGGTAATTGGGTGGTGGTACTGTTTTGGTGGTATTGGTGTAGTGATGTGTTGGTGGTAATTGTGTAGCTGTAGTGGTGATGTGGCGATGTTGGTGTGTTGGTGGTAATGGTGTATTGGTGTGTTGGTGGTAAGGGTGTGGCGGTGTGTTGGTGATAATTTTATAGTGGTAGTGGTGGTGTTGGTGATTTGTTGATGATAATAGTGTGGTGGTGTGTTGGTGGTGATGGTGTGGTTATAGAAGTGTGATGGTGGTGTTGGTGTGTTAGTGGTAATTTATGTTTTTATGAGTTAACTTTTTATTTTTTTTGTAAGTATTTATGTTGCTTAATTCTTTTCATGCTAGTAATCGTGATGGGTAAGAAAAAATAATTCGGTTCGTCTGCTTTGTGGGATAAGGATGTGAAGCTAATATTTTGTGATATCTGCCTAAAAGAGGCGGAATTGGGAAATTAGCCAACCACTTATTTTAACAAGAAAGAATGGGTTAGGAAAATAAATCAAGAAAAAAAAGGGTATTATAAGAGATATGCCCACATATCATTTCAACAAACAAGTGAAGATTATGCTTGCTACAATTGCTCTCCACAATTACATTCGACAGCATTCTTCACATAGTGAAATTGATTTCAATAATGCAGATGAAGGCCAGTCATATGTCCCTACTAAAACATATGAATATTATCAAGAATAGTCAACATCACAAGCTGAATGTGATTTACTTGAGTCTTATACCCAGGATAGAGAACATACTGAGAGATGATGGAGTTGAGAGAGAAAATTACAAATGTAACAGTTAATGGGTGAAATGATGACATATGCTATTTTTTCTTTATTTATGTATAATGTGCTGTGAAATCACCAAATTTTTATTACAGTGACGCTTTACGTAATGATATTTATGTGCGATCTTGATTTGTTGCAAATTTTTTTCTCATTCATTCTACACGTATTTTTTGCCGTATGGGCGGCCTCCTAGGAAATCGTGGGTTTAAAATATATATATATTTTTAAGATGTTTTATTTTTGGTTTGGAGGTCTATGAAGAGATGAATGACTTTAGGGGTTCTTCTAAAAGACATATATTGTTGGGGGTTTTGGCATGTATGAAATTGCCATCAAGACAACCAAGATCCACATCTTTTTCAGTCATATGACCATTGGGATTTTTTTGGATGACCTTTGCTATGATATGCTTCTATGACACATACGAGCTCAATATTACATGATTTGAAGGCAATTAAAAACCCTTTTTCCGCATATGATTATTGAGTTATTTGGATGACCTTTGTAGTGATATGCTTCTGTGACACATATGGGTGGGTCTATAATCGACCCGAGTCGAACCAAGTATATTATAGTTGAAACTTAGCTTGAGACATTTATAACTTGTTCATGTTTAACTTGAGCTTGTGTCGAACTTTCATATGTTGTTTAAACATGACTAGTTCAAATTTTTCAATGTTTGAACTTGATTTGTACTTGATTTATTTATGACAAGTGAAAGAATATTTAAACAAACTAACAAATGAGCTAAGAACTTAAACGAGTATCAAGGTTTTCATATAAAAAATAATAATTATATATTAATAAAATAAATATATAATTAATAATTAATTAAAAAGATTAATATTAAATCTATACTTAAATAAATTATAGTTAATTAGATTTTATTTAAATAACATTTATATATGATACGAGTTATCATCGAGTATTTAACGAGTTACTTATTGAACAAAAAACGAATTTGTTCTCGAACATAAATGAACAAGTTCAATTTTGTTTACGTTTAGTTCATCTAAGTTCCAAGCTTTTAAAAATTGTTCAAACTTGTTTATTTACTAATTTGAACGAACATGATTGATTCTTAATCGAGCCGAGTTTGAGTTGTTCATGAATTGCAATAATTTATTTACAACCCAACATATGAGCTCAATATTATTTAGTTTAAAGGCAACCAAGATCTCCTTTCTTTAAGGTCTTCGATCTTATTGTAATGATAGATATTGGTCTATTCTTCATTTGCTCTGAGACCTCACAACTTTTCAAATTTGTAATTATCCATTTTTATTAATTTCATCAGTTAATGCTTCATTTAACTGGTTGTGATTTGTAGTTTTAAACATTCAGAAATATGAGCTCGATGACTTTCGATTCCTCTGGAGTTGTTTTGCTAATGTGGATTGTAGTATTATCTACATACATCACGAAAAAAGCATAGCTGTGAGAGAAAATCTTACATGTGTGTTCAAGAAATAGATCAACAGAAGATTGTGACTTCTTTAGGTGGGCATATTAATTGGACGATTCAACCTTAAATAGTGATTAGACATAGAGAGTTTCTTTGGATAAATAACGACTTCTTCATGTGTCGATTCTACCTCGTGAAATTGATCTTATACATTTCAAATTCAATATTATGATAATGTTAATAATTTTTAATAATTTTATTATTTATTTTGATTTTTGTGTTGCTCTCACTATTAAGTGAGATGTAAGTTCAAGATGTAATATTCAAACTTATAAACTTTTTGAGAATTATTCAAGCTAGATTAGTTATGTTATAAATAGAACATCAATACAAGGGCAAAGAAGTATTATTATCATAAATAGCTGCAACACGACTGTGCTGCACAAAACAAACAAGCACAACTTGCAAGCAGCAGCTTCCAAACACAACTATTGCACAACACTTTAAAAAGCTGCAGCTGCCCAAAAAGAGTCTTAACCTTCTGAATTCAACATTGTGAACATAGAACATGTTAACGGTGCACAGCAACCCGTCAACTCATCAATTTGTTAACTCGTCAAAGTAATTTGAAAGGTCATCAAGGTAACCTAGCAGGGCAACATCGAATGTCACCTTCCGGGAACATATATAAATCCATTTGATGTGTTTGACATAAATCTATTTGAAATATTTTTATCTTACGATTAATCTGTTAAATCCAACTAATAAGTGGATTTACAGGTTGTTTGGTTATTTGAAAATGATGTACAAAATAAAAGAGTTGTAGAGTGATGTCATTACAATGTATTTGAAATAGTTTATGGTGGTTTGGTTCATTGTAAAATAAACACATGATTATATATTTTTTTTGTTTGATTTGAGGAAGATTGAAAATAATATACTAATTTATTTGGGAGATAAGCAGTAGGTGACAAACAACTACGGCGAAAACGTTCGCGGCGAGCGGCGAGCAACGAGGTGCGGCAGGCGGCGAAGGCTTAAGGTGGGGGCGGTGAGGGCTGGCGGGCTGCGACAGGTGATGGAGGGCTGGCTAAATAATAAAATGTAAAAATTATGTGCTAAATGTGTAAATATATTGGAATTGCATGGGTGGTATGTAGCCAAATGGCCTTTGTGCCTGGTCACTTTTAAATTATAAATTGACAGACCTTATAAACGTGTTAAATGCAATTTGAATTTCATGAAATTGGCCATAAACAAAGCTACCAACTTCACAAATAAATAAATAAATAAATGCAATCTTACATCACATTTGAAACTAATATCAACATCAATATCACCAAGAAATTACTCCTACATAACACCATTCGGATTTTTTTTTAATGTTTTCCTATAAAAAAATACATCAAGATATTCATATCAAATTTTGATAATAATATACTTGATATGCTCCCAAAAAGTTTATATGATCAAGCATAAATCTCAATGCATTTTGTCAATTTTAAATGTAAGATTTTCTAAACTATCATTTCGACAAAGTTACAGTTAAGCTATACATTTCTACAATACGAGTTCAATGACGTTGTAAGTGACTTAGCATGTCTAAATAAATTAACTATGATCAAACATTTGAATTATAATTAGAAGTTTTAGAACATTAATTATATTAGGCATGTTTATAATCAAATTGAGCAGCTCAACAACCAACCTAAGATCACTCAATTTTGATGTCATTATGACACTTGAATGCAAAATGAATGACTTAAGATTTGAATAAATATGGACTGTTTAATGGAGTGTTTTAAGACTTTAATTAAATTAAAAAAAATTTCCCTCTCAAAATTATAAATGAATTCACATTCATTACATGTGTGAAGGAAAAGAAAGAAAAACAAGTTGATAACTAAAATATAACTAGAAAAGAAGTGCAAGATCACCACTTGATTGCTGTTGTAAGAGATATGACAAAATATCTATTAGTTGAATATTAAGCTTTTAACTAACATATTAAGGTGGCTTGCATTGTCTTTGATAATTTTGGAATTCTCTTTATAAAATTCATAATAAAACTCATAATATTATAGATCCCATATTAGTTGGAAATAAAATGATCCCTGTTGAATATAGTTGTGTAAAATTTATAAACTTGACTCCGCTTTATAACAGTGCCAAAAACTTGATGTGGTATTTTAGTAATAATAACGTTAAGCTTTTAAGGTTGGGATTTTAAGAAAGTATATGTATCGTTATCAAGTCATATAAGACTTTCTGTTTAAGTCCCAAATATCGATCCGACGGGGAATATTTAAATTTAAAATGATAAATTAACTAGGAAATTTACAGAAATCAAACCAAATTACTGTCACTAATCTCGAATGTGTAAGATACTTTCAAAAACTAAATTATTAATTACTAACAGAATTTAAATGCAGAATTTAAAATTAATAACTACTAAACTATGTTTATATTATGAAATTTTCTAATATGAAAAAACATATTTCTCACTACAAAGAGTTTTTGGTGAAATGAGATGAGATAAATGGTTTAGATATGTATTGTGCCAAATAGGAGTAATTTTAATTCTCTACCCTGATTCAATGTTATAGAAAATCATTGACTAATCTTAGGTTTAGTCTCTAAATCCGTGGCTAGGCTAGGAGGATACTGGCTCCCACTTCCCTTCCCTTGAAGGCTAACTCTCGTTTTAGTTTTTAAACACTAAGATCGAATTGGAGATTTTTAGTCTGTCACCCTATAAAAAACATAATTCTCTATTTACTTGCACTTAATTCCATGAATGAAATACTCCTTCATGGACTTAAATGTGATTCTCACTCTATTTGTAGAACTCATACTCCATTTCCCGGATCATATGTTTCACAACATATTTTAACAATTCAATTGGCCAGATCAAAAAATAAATTAAGAGCGGAGTTGAAAAACCATCACAATTTATTTTAAATTTTAACATTGGCACATCCACATTATCTCTTCATTTCACTATATCTCAGAGTAGGGAGAAAGATAAAAAAATCTACTCAAATTTCATGACAAAGATACAACAAAACATAAATTTCATATATAAAAGAAAGTTCATACAACAATAATAAACAAACAACACTTATCTGAAATTCTTTCTCAAAATAAATCATTTGTAGTTTCTCTTAAGAAATGTAGAAAAAGGAAATCTCTCACTTCTCTTCCTCTCAAACACTTCTTAGAGAAAAATTCACACTTAAACTCATCACAAAAACTCAAAACTATAAAAACAATAATTAACTAATGGTGTGGAATGACGTTAGAATGTAGGTGTGTGAAGAGGAAAATTGAAATGCTTGGAAAAAAGTTGAAATGGTGCGGAGGGAGGGGGTTTTTTTGATCAAATTCCGACCCTAAATAGAGCCTAGGTCGGTTCTCCAATAGATGCATCCAACAAGTCTTAAAAAAACATCAAAATTCATCAAATCTTCTAGAAACAAGGCTTCCACCGACATAAGAGCCGACGACGCCCATCTTGGTGCCGTCGGCGCTTGTGCTCCGCTATTTAATTCATTCTTCTCTGTCAAACGGTGTCGTCGGCGCTGAACAAATTTTTAACTTATCAATTTTGACTCCAAATTCTATGTTTTTTGCTTCAAGTCTCAAAAATCAACAATCTACAAGAAAACATAAAAAATATATTCCACTAAAGTGCAATATCACTAAAAATGAGTATAAAATATAAGTCTAAAAAAACATATATTTTTTGTGCATCAGACATCGAGCAACAACAAGTGATGGAGAGTGGTGACATACGACAGTTTGCCGATAACATTTTACAATATAATTAAAATTTGGTCAAATTGACAGAATTCTAAATTCAACCAAAATGATTTAAGGAGTGAACTTCAAATTCATTGAAACTTTATATTGCACTTGTACTTCTTAATACCTAACACATAATTTCTTCAAATCCTAGTAAATGAATTACAATACGACACAAATCCTTCAAACCAAACAACCCCTTAATAAATCCAGATTTAGTAAGTGGAATGATTTATCTAACCTATTTATGATGTTTGACATGATTTACATTAACTTCAATCATGTTAAAAATATGGTACCAAATATCTATGTGATGTAATACTCCACGCCAATTATAAAATTCATTAACAACATAAAACATCAATGTTAATGACATGAGTGAGGGAATTATGAGCTTATGCTGCCCTCAATGTGACGTAGTTTTAAATTATTTAGTATCAAAATATAAATTTAATGCTGCAAAATTTAATCTTAGAATTTTTGTAACATTATAAGAAGTCTTTTTCCACTCACCTACATCATATGAAGTTTGTACCACCATTTTATCATACATGCTAACTCACAATTGTCATTCTATAATAAAATGATTTGAGTGGCTAAATTATAAAATGTACAAATTAGGTGCTAAATATGTAAATAT
>NEWO01000015.1:4011705-4029458 GCA_003013225.1 Phalaenopsis aphrodite
AGAAGTTAGAGAGAGAGGGAGAGAGAGAGAGAGAGAGAGAGAGAGAGAGCTTGGGGACTTCCATTCATTAATACAGTAATAGAAGTTAGAGAGAGAGGGAGAGAGAGAGAGAGAGAGAGAGAGAGAGCTTGGGGACTTCCATTCATTAATACAGTAATAGAAGTTTGACTTGTGACTTATATAAGATGGAAGAGTTTACGACAAACTCTTCATTAGTTATTTAATTTCCTTCGTACTCTACTCTTTATTTCTTGTGTCAAGATGATATGTCCTCTTAATATGACATCAATTATAAATGTGTGCGCTATCCTTCTTTTGCAGCACACATTTTCTGTCGGGACACCTGACGTAGCTCTATGTGCGACGCAGGTTATTCCTGAGTTGTTTTCAGGTTATTTCAGGGTTATTTTTCAATAATCCCGAAATAACCCAGAAATAATCCAAAAATAAAGACCGCGGGTTATTTATGTGTTATTTCGGGATTATTGAAAATAACTCAGAAATAACCTGAAAATAACTCAGGAATACCCTGCGCCGCACATAGAGCTACCGCACAGAAAATTTTTTGCCTTTTGCAACAAGTAAAATCATTTTAATAATGTTTGCAATCTTTGATAAGTTTATCTTTCTATTCTTGTTTGATTTTGGCTCAACATTTGTTGCTATCTAATATATGCCATCATATTTTTGTGTAAGAAAAATATTTAATATGAAGATGATATTAGATCTCAATATGGAGGATGAAAATATTAAAATTGATAAGTTCAATGGCCAACACTTTGAAATTTAAAAGGAGTAAATAAATAACTATTTATACCAAGAAAGAAAAATGTGTCAATGACTCAAATGAGTAAAGTAATAGCTGATAGATCAAGAACATAGAAGATGATAGATATACAAGTTGTAAAAATTGTCCAGTTATTGAATGTAAAGTACTCTACTTTCAGCATTCTCAATGAGATCATTGTAGCATGCATCATAAAGGAGCTGTCTGGCATATTACAAATGCTCTACATGATTAACAAGGTTTATATGATGATGGAATTATTTAGTCTCTAGATGTCAAAAAGAGCTTTATTCTCCCATCACATAAATATGTTTAACTTAAGCATGCTACATAAACTAGGAGTGAGATTCATGCTTTTAGTTTGTGTAACAATAAAATTAGAATGGTATTGTGACACAAGCATCAATGCTTATAGATTTTTTATAATAAACTTAGTGACACCAAAAATATCATCGTAAAAAAAGAAAAGATGTCTTTGAAAAAAATGAAAAGATACATACGCTCTAGGAATTAAGCAATTTGGCGTTGGCCAGCCAAAACACAAATCAAGGGCGAATCTCACGATATTTCAGTTTTATCATCCGATTTTCGTCGATTTACATCCAAATTTTTCTGTTGGTAAATCAGAGGTCAGTAATGTTAATTGTGTCAATTTTGCGTCGAAATATCCCGATGTAAATAAATTGTGTTGTTTTTGCGTCGTAATAGCGTCAGATTTTTTTAGGTATACGTGCATGAAACTTTGCTTTTGAAAACATCGGGCGATAGAGATTTTCATGGGATTACCGTCGATTTCTGTGGAGGGGAATATTGATCAACGAAGTAATATTATTGTTGATTTAGCATCGAATGTTTTGATGCACAATGGATGGTAATCTAATGCAAACTTGTGACATAGAAATAAAAATTCGGATGATCAATTACATTTCCATAACCTGCACACAACATATAATCCACATTACATACAACATTTTATGCAATTATAACACAGATCAAAGCTCTAAAATATCATTAATGAAGAAGAAAATGCTTTCACAAATCGTCCCAAATAAGAATAGTAAGGTTAATAAAGAGGTTCACAATAATATTCAAAATAATGCTTAAAACTAAAAGAAAACATAAAGATAAACTACTCATCATCATCATCATCATCATCATCATCATCATCCTCCTCCTCCTTCTCCTCCTCCTTCTCGTCCTCCTCTTCTACAATAAGTCATTGGTCGCTTGCCCTAACAATCTGCTAAAGTCTTCGTCATTTCAGCTATAAAGTCCTTAACCCTATGTTGGCTTTCTAGCATCAGTTCATGCAACTAACGACTCTCTTCGTTCATTGCAGTTCTGCGAGGAGCTCCAGGAACTCAGTACGAAACCACAGGAGAGCTCGACCTCGAAGACCTTGCCCTTCGCTTCAAGGCCATAAACTCTTCTCTTCATCTTCCCCGTCGCCTGTGTCCAAAGCTCCTACTCTGACCGCGTAGTGTTAAACTGACTATCAATGCTGGTTGTGGAAGATTGTGCATGAGTGGCCAAGTGCCTCTACCGGAGCCGCTCGAACTCCTCCTGCATAATTAAAACTAGTGTTTGATTGACACTTTCAACAGTTTGAGTCAATATAAACATTTAATTAAAGATTTTTAACTTACAACAACCCATTGAGAATGCTCTGAGACCTATTGGATTGTTCCCAAGCCCAGATGAGTTCGGACATGCTATTCCGCAATGGATGGAGTACAACTCAACTCCTTGGCTTATGTAGTGTACAAAATTGGTTAGCACTACAAAATTACTTTAATTATTTAATTATTTTTTAAAAAAATTGAAAAAGAAACTTATCAGCCTTCTTTGGTGCTCCATTTGGGGGACCGATCAATCAATATGGAGTGCAGCTCCCCTTGCCCCTCCATCGTCTTGTTCACATGATTTGTCTGCTTTTTCCTCTCATAACTAAAAAAGGCCTAGGTTATGGTCAACAGAGCCAGAGCCCCTCACTGATCCGAGCAGGCCTCTCACCCCATCAACGCACTCTCATGAACATGTCGTTAAGGCTATGCCTGCCCTAAAGCTCGAAGATTTGGCAAATCTGATGGTGGTGCTCTGGAAGAGCCAGGTGAAGGACCTTTGCAACATAAAAAATAATCCATGTGTTAGTATAAAAAGTTAAATCAAATTTACAAATTTCATTCAAATTACATGATCGTACCTCGAACTCCCTGAATAACAAATCTCGAGTGGCTACAGAGATTTGCTTCCATGAGAGATAGGGCTCATCATACCTACTCTTGATAATTTTTGTGATGCAAGTGACTGGCAGCATGTGGGGAATGAATCTGCTTAAGAAACAAATTATGTATATACAAAAACATATACCATGAAGAATAAACATAATACAGTGTTAAAAATAACTTATGAGTCCCTCTCAAGTAGTAAATGTACTCTCAGGAGGGGGTAGGAGTTGACAAACTAGGCTTAAGAAGTGTACCAGTAGAAGGTGGGGGAGTAGGTGCTGAAGCAGAAAGCGTCATAGGAGACGGACAACAACCTGTGCAGAAGCATGTGCTGCAAGAGGGGTGACAACAGTGGGTGTGGGAGAAGGTGCCACTAAAAATGTAGTTGTTGTAGGTGGAGGAGGAGGTGTCAAAAAAGGTGTAGTAGCAGCAGCAGGTGGGGGAGGAGGTGCCATAAGAGGTGTATCAGCAGCAGGTGGGGGAGCTGTAGTAGAAGTAGTGGCAAGAGTAGATGATCTCCTCTTCCTGCTACGGTGGTCTTCACGATCTCTGAGGTGGCTGACCACTGGCACCGTCTGTGACCATCTGCAAACAAAGGAATGACATTAATAAGATTAGTACTAGCAAGAAAAATAATCATAAGCTTAAAGAAACGAAGTAGTAAATGTAAGACAGGAGTAGCAAATACATCTAAAAATAGAAAAAAACCGATAGCAAATAACAATGTCTTAATACAACAAAAGTAAAAGTCAAAAAGTAGCAGTACTAATAACTAAACTAAAATTACATACCTATGTTATTAAGTTTCATCAAATGAACTCGACGTTAAAGATGAGTCTAAAATTTCTTCTTCACTCTTACATCATCCTCTTTAATATCATGAGCATCCTCTTCAAAAATCCATGTAATATCCTCTAGCACAATCATTTCATCGTTTGCACCACTTTGAATATTAAAATCTGTCATACCTTCATCTTAGTGAAAAGGTTCTATAGTATTATGCATCACACTAGTTTTCCTTGGTTTATTCTTCATAAAGACAATCCAACAATTATGCGTTTGAAAAGGAAGATTAAGCTATTGTGCCCACAAAAGTCAAAAGAAATTCCTTACATATCCATGAGCCTCTCAAGCCCAGGCCTAGTCATGGGATGACCCGCCTCTCGGCTATGGTGCCTTATCCATTTTCCCCTAGGGGCAGCTGTTGGAAGCCTTTTCCCCGAACGGGGCCGACGGGTCAACCACAACCCTGACCTCGCTAGAGCCAAAAATCACGGGTTTCTGGAGCCTCTTTGGTGGCCTCTTTCAAGCCCCTTAGAAGAAGCAACCCGGTCGACTGAATTGGGACGAGTGTCTCTTCCTCTTCTTTCTAGACCACTCTTTTCTTTTTTAGGACAGATGTCGGAGCAGGTACATACCCCGCCAATACTAGTAGGTTTAGGTTGATAATCTTGTTACTCATGCCACCCGACATGATGCCTACTTAATAATCCGAAAAGAATTGACAAAAGATGAACAAACTAATTTTTAGCCATATTTATAAGACATGTTTGGCACGAAAATAAAGGGCGAACTAACTATTACATTTTCTTGATTTCTGTGACATGATGAAGATGACAATTTCTCCGTCCTCTTAGTTGTCGCCACTAATGAGCAAGAAAATTTGGTGAACTAATATGTATACACTAAAACTACTAGCACAAATTTTAAAGAGAACGAAAAGCCAAAAACAAAAAGCTTCCCCCAAGGATAAACAGTTGACTTACAGGTCACCGCCAAGCAGATGAAGCTGCATTTCAAAACTCAGGACATGCCAAAGCTCTGGAGATGGTCCCTCATTCGATGTTGACATGATCTGCTAAGAGCGAGACGTAATTCATCTTAGCAACAAGTCTCATTGGATACCTCACACGTGTAGCGACAAGATCCGCCAAATACCTTGCAAATAGGGGTATTCTACTGAGTTGACGAATCGACTAGGCAGGCGAGATGTAGGCTCCATAAGACTTGAGCCAAAACAACAAGTGAACAACGGTTCACCGGATAAAAAAAAATATGACTCATCAGTTAATCAACCGACTGACAGAAGCGCAGGAAAAAACCCCTTGATTGAGATTGGACGACTGACCTGCTCTTGCCGCGACGGACAATATCACAGTGCGAGTGAATGTCTCGGTCGACCAAACACAAGGCATGGTGGCCAACCAGTTGATCTCTTCACTCAACCACATTCTAGTGAATCGACCAACCAATTGTTCTCATAAAAAAATTCAAATTGTAGTACAATTCTTATATTCAAGAGGCTCAAGCGGGCAAAAAAGGCAATCATACACAATCAGCAGTTCGAGGAATTTCTCCCCTAAATTTGAAACAACCAATCTAATGAAGGCAGTTTATATTCTAGCCGTTGCATTATTGATCTTCAAGTCGTGCATGATCTCATCCTTCTTTTTCTCCGGTTGTAGCGACTTCTCCTGTGTAATCTCCATCTTCGTTCTGGTAGGCTGCAAACTTTGAGCGGCTGCTCGTACCGAAGCGGTCTGAATCTGGTCCAGTATCTTCTCGGATGATTTGCACTAGACCGTGCTCCAACCACTCTCATTTGAATACAAATCTAAGGGGGAGATTGATTATGCCGAAATCATATTTACAGAACCTATTTTAGGTTCTTTTAAATATTCATTTGGAATCGTTATATTTCCCTTTTTGAGATTTTTCTAGAACCAATCGTTATATTTCCCTTTTTGAGATTCTTCTAGAACCAATCCTTAAAACAGCTTCTTAACTCTCGAGATGTATTCATAGAAGATAATCTAGAATCCACCACTCTTTTTTCTCTGAATTATTTTTGTTATTGAGTTTGACTCTTGTGTCTCTCTCAAAGGTGTTCAACAAAAACTCTTTTAGGTCAACCACCAAGAGACTAATTGAAGCTTAGCTTTTCTCTTCCACCTTCTCACTCTCTAGACTTGATGCATATTTCAAACAATGTTTTTTTCTCGCAAACCACATGCAGTCTAAACTACTACACAGAAATTCAATCAAATAACTGCATCATAATAATTCCCAGCTTTATAGGTGAAATTCAAAAAAAAAAAAAAAAAAAAACAAGACTCTGAAGAGCATATATGAATCTGTAGAATTTTAAATATTTGAAGTCAATATAAATTTTATTTAAATTAATAAATTATGTATGTATGTATGTATGTATGTATGTATGTATGTATATATATATATATATATATATATATATATAACACAAAGTACTGTAACACAAAGTACTATAACACAAAGTACATATATGAATCTGTATATATAACATTATTTTCTTACATTTGTAACACCCAAAACATTCATATCTCATCAAAAAACTTTACTATTTAAAATTTTAGAAAGTGAAACACATCTTTTCATGCAAAGATAAGGTGGCATACAAGTAAGAAAAACTGAAGTTTAGGTGTCAGATGTGTAAATACATAAGAATTAAGTGGTATGTATGTAAATCTTCCAAAACCGAGAACTAGCTCATAAGTTATTGATATTGGTCCCCATCCTTCATCACCACCTTAGTAATCTAATGTTAATGGTTCTATCCTTGATGCTAACCACATCTTAATCTTTTAGTTAGTGGGTCAAATCAATCAAACCTCAAAACCACTCTTATTCTTTGGTTAATTAATTGTGGTATTTGCATAACTACCACACAATTGTCATATATTTACATATCTAATTTCTAAACTTTTAAATTTACATGTATAAAATACTCTAATGTTTAACATGACATAAAAAGCATCACTGTTATATATTTTTTATTTTGTTTTATATTTTTTTTACTAAAAATAAAATATACTTATTATTAAAATGATTAAATAATATTATAAAACATGTTAGTTTATATTATAAAATAAATAAATAAATAATGAACTAAATAAACAAAATTTTAAAATGAATAAATAATAAAAAATATAAGTGGCCCTAAACAAGTATTTAAGTTATTTCATGTTTAGGTCTACAATGTAAATTAATGGAATGTTTGAGCAATTGAATAAGAAAAACCAGGTGAAAAAGATGAAGTAGTTTTAGGTTTTCTCTTTTGTCTCATACAAAAAATATCTGTAATTTTTTGAACAAAAAACATTTGAACTACATTTAAAATTCATATAGAACTGATTTCAACAAACTTACAATCAAACTGATCGATTCGACAAGATGAACTTAGTGATACTACAGTTATTCTAATCTGTGTCAAATCAAGCTCATATCAATACGATAATCCACTTTGGGAAGTTTTCAATATCTACTTCGAATAATAATGAATTACAAATATAACAAATTTATAGTCAAATCGAACTCTTACAAGCATGCAACTAAGGCATCAGCTATTACACTATCTGCGACAAGCTTGCAGCACTAGAATTTTGATTTTGGACATGTTCTATATATATATATATATATATCATTTGTGTAGAGGTTACTGATACAAATTTACTTGGCTAAAGCTGTTATGAAGATAATCACGCCCTTTAGATCTATAAATATTAAACATAATGCATTGGTACCAGTGCTGTATCAACTAAATAATTGAATGATATTTGGACGTATGAATGGTGAATAAGATCATTTTAATATGATTTGCTCGTTCCGAATCAAGATAAATGTAATATTATTTGTCTGAGTAATTTACATACGTACAAATATAATTCTTATTGATAAGTCATCAATAAAACCAGCATCCAACAAGAATCTCAAAATATGAAACGGATCTCAACACAATCTCTTGAGAAAGAAACATTCAAATTTTGATTAAAATTCATTCGGAGCACAAATTTCAACAAACTTGCTGTCAAACAAACTGACTTGCCTAGATGGACCCAATGTTATCAAAATTGGCCTAATCTGAACCAAATCAAATCTTGATAAAACCATTAAGCCACTTTTGTAAGTTTTCAGACATATTTGGAAGTACAGACCGAATCAAGAAAGCTGATATTAGAATCGAGCATTTCGGCGAGACGAATCCAACAAGCCAAGAATGCTCAATTTTGATATCTTTAAAATACTTAAATGTCCATAAAATTTTGTTCGATCAAGGGAATCTGTATGAGTCATTTGATCAAAGTAGTTTAGATTGCTTCATTAATTGCAATATTAATTGCAATCAAGACTCTATAAATAGAACCCTATCTCTCTCTAGGAAAGTGGGGAGAGAGCTTGAAGCCTTAAGAAGACTGAAGCTTAGAGAATAAACTGATGTCCAACATCACATTTGCGCCTAGAATCCATCGACCACCGGTAGACGACCATCGCCAACCACTGACGAACACCACTCGTCAATAGTCGCAGATCACCATCAACTGTCATCTGCTTCTTACAACAAAGCACCTTACGAAGCAATCTACGAAGCAACACATCATCCCGGATGTTGTCCAGACCACGAAGATGGTGCACTGAAGTCATGACTATTACTCCCCACTGTGATCATCCATATTGTGTGGCACAAGTTCATTCGTGCACCGACATTGTAACTCAGAAGACTGTGTAACTATTTCCTACTTGTGGGACAAGGGGTTGTAACTGTAATCACCAATTTATAGTGGATATCTTCAACTGGGACATGTCCCATCAATTCTTACATATCTTGGTTTTCCACATACAAATTTATGGTACATCTACACATCGCTTTCTTTTATCTAAGTGCGTGTTGAATCTTTATACAATGCTGAGAGGATGATCTGTTACTTTACCACCTCAAATTTTCTAGCACACATCACATATGCATTTACATATCTAACACCAAAATTTTAATATTTTTATTTATAAAACTTTGGTTTCATCAACGTGCATAAAAGGATTTCTTGACCTCACCTGCAATTTGTCAAGCATGTTAGTTGAGCTCACCTGTAATTCTCAAGCTTCACCATTCAGTTCATTTACTGAGCAACCAAGGTCACCAATATGGTAGAAGAAAAAAGACTGACCCACATCACTATCAATGTTCAGTTATGAGCTGTCTGACATCTATGACAATATCTTTTAGGCAAGAAATCTAAATAAGTTGTGGACAGGCGACATACAATATACAATTTTTTATTCTTTTCACTTTGTGTAGCTCTATAAGAGCAACGACACCTTATGAGGTTTAAAAATGAGGCAAAGGAAAAGGGGAAAAAAACCTAGAACTCTATCCCTCTCCATCTCCTCTATTTATCTCAGAATGTCTCTCTCTAATTGTATGAATTCACGGATGTCCTAAAAGAATTCAACAAAGATCAAATTAGATAATGAATATTATCTAAGAACATTACATTAAATAACATTTATCAAATACTCCCTTTGTGTGTATAAATAACTAAAATCTGGTGTTTAGAAGTCAATGGGCTTTCATCTTTTATAACTTCCTTCTTTGGGCCGACTCATTGGGCTTAAATATATAATAAGAAACTCAATTAAAAATTTCTTTATTCTTAAAACAAATTAATTTTCAGAACTATTTAACTTTTAATAGGAAAACAAATTGTATTTTAAAATGGTCATAAATCATAATTAAATTCAATTTTATTTAATCTTCAATTTTTTAATAGTTTTCTTTCATCATTTGAATATTGAATTTTCATTTTATGTTACAATATCTTAGAAAAAAAAAATTCTCTCAATATTATTTTATCCTGCAGGTTCAAAGTTTTAGTCCTCTCTCTCTCTCTCTCTCTATATATATATATATATATATATAAGGAGAATTATTCATCTCCATGCATGTTAATAAGCAAAAAAGGTACAAAGTTTAAAAGGAGAGGATCCCCAACTAATAAATAGAAAATACAAATACACATTCAAAAGGAGGATCCTCAACTGTTTACAAACTCCATCCAAAGCAAAAGAAAGTTATATTAAAACAAAATATAACAAAATGTATACCCAAGCATGTACAATTATACCAAACCCAAAATATATACTTTCCAAAAATAAAAAAATAAAAAAAAAAACCACTAGGTACTTCCGAAGCGACAGAAGACAAATCGTGACAGGGAGCAAATTGAGCTTTAGAGCCTTGATGAATCCAGGATACATTGCAGGTAAGAACCAAAATCCAGCCTCCAAGCCATGTGAAGAGTATTCCAATGTGAGAGTCACAAAATAGAGATCCAAAAATGTTATCAAAATTTAGTTTGCACATATTAGAAGGTCATCCAATATCGAAGATCATTAGCAAACTATCCAAAGAAAAAAGAGCCCTAGAAGCCATAGAAAAACCGAAACTCAAAAGCAAAAGGAAGAAAAAAAAATAACAGCCAACAACAAAGTCATCTTCTGATATAAGGCACATCAAGCAAATCCCCTTTTAAAAGAGTCAGTAAAGGAGGGGGAGGTAGAACACCCACCATAACACGATGCAAACCTTGCTTAGCAAGCCAGTCGGCAGGGGAATTACATTCCCTATAAATGGAGTGCATTTGGATAGACAAATTATGTTTTTTAATAAAAACCCGAATCATGTTTAGCAGACAAATACCATTCCAAGTAGGAGGGATGACATTATTATACATCTTAACTAGAGCGCTGGAGTCCGTCTCAATAAATAAATAATGAAAATGGAAAATAACCGCAACTTGTAAAGCGCACCAAAGAGAGAATCCTTCAGCTTCTAAGGGGGTAGAGGCACAAACTGGAAAAGCAAAATAACAAAGGCAGCATCCTGAGGAGTTACAAAAAATACCTCCCGTCCCTGCAGCATTTAAATTCCAGCTCCCATCCACATTAAGCTTAACCCACCCATAGGAGGGGGGTTGCCACCTAGTCAATGTGGCATTCCTACCCCTTGGAGGTGAATTAGAGCATAACGAAATGTGACGAGAAGCTTTAAGATAATAAGTTATAATATAAGAAGTGATAATAGATCGAGTAGGAGGAAAAGCCTCATACTTATGTGCATTCCTTGCAGACCAAAGGAACCACAAAATAACAAGTGGGAAAGTTTCAATTTTATCATCATAAATAGGCGCATCCTTCTAAGAAATAAGATATTTGTCCAATTCCAAATGATCATTTAAACTTGGAGTCCAAGATATCCCAAAATACAATCCAACCAAACTTCAAACGACACGAGCAAAGGGGCATGCAAAGAAAATATGTGAGGCAGATTCCTCCTCACATTTGCAAAGATAACATCGCGAAGCCATATGCAAACCTTTTAGTTTCATACTATCATCAAATGGCAATAGCAGTAAAAAATAACTACACAAGAAAAAAGAGATAGATGGGGATAAGAAAGCTTTCCAGATAGCAGAGTCCAACGACATGGAGTAAAAACATGCAGACTTTGATATAGTAATTTTGAAATGGAAGCATGAGAGGAAAATTCCCAAAATGGATTGTCCTTTTTAGTTGGGGAAAGTGGTATTTTTGTGACAGAAAAAGCTTCATCACCAATCAAAGCCCTCAGCTTTTGGACATCCCAAGATCCGTCGCGCCAACAATCAGAAACAATCATAGTTCTATCTTGGGGGGAATGTGGAATATTAGAGAAATCTATTGTACCCCAATGATCATACCAAAAAGGTAGATTTCCAATGCCAACACCCCAATAGATAAATTTCTGAGCCACAGGACGAACCTTAAGCAAAGCTTTCCAAAACTTAGTATCACCGGTCTTCTACTCAACAAAAGAAGGGTGAGAGTGGGTGCAATTTTTTTGGTGTAGAAAATGAGCCCAAAGTGAAGTGCCCAATCGAAATTTAAATCAAAGTTTACACATGTTAATTTCAGCAATATGATTTAGGTTCTTAAAACCTAAGCCCCAAAAAAAGAAAGGTTTGCAGACCTTATCCCAGTAAAACAAAATTTTATGTTGACTACATCCAAACCACAAAAATTTATTAAAAAGCCTCTCCAGAGTAACTTGGGTAATTTTTTTCAAATGCAATACATGTAGGGCATATAAAGGAATGGTGTGGAGGACACTTTTAAGCAAAGTAAGATGACCACCATTAGAGAGGAAAATGTTCCTCCATTCATTAATCTTTGCTTTAATTTTGTCTACCACATCATCTTTTTGAGTTTTCCTCTTTCTACCCCGTAAGATGTTAACGCCAGATATTTCAGAGGAAGGGAGGTGACCTGATAAGCAGTGAGGGAAGCAACCCAAGTGGTAAATGTATTGCTAACCTGCTTACCAAAAATTAGCTGACACTTTGTCGTGTTGAAAGTTAAATTCAAAGTGTTCTGAAAAACATTAAGAGCCCGCAACAATTTTTTAAAAGCATTTTTACTAGCATTGGAGAAAATAATAGCATCATCGACATAAGCCAGGTGACTAAACATAAGCTTAGATTTATGAGAAAACTGAATGTAAGGATGAGACAACTGCATTTGATTCAGGAGACGTGAAAGGTAAGCAAAAGCAAGGATAAAAATCGTAGGAGAAAGAGGGTCTCCTTTTTTAAAGCCCTTGAAGGAGGAGAAAAATCCTTAAGATTTCACATTCATAAGGACACTGTAGTAGTTCTGTTCAAGCCACCTCTGAATGATATAACAAAAGTGTGTAGAGAAACCCCGGGCACGAAGAGTGCATAAAATAAAATCCCAGTTAATAGTATCAAAAGCTTTTTTATGTCAAGTTTAAGCGCCACATTTCCACCTTTGCATCTCTTATCTAAATCTTCAATAATTTCTTGAGCAAGAAGAATATTATATGATATTTCCCTACCTTGAATGAAAGATGATTGTTGAGGAGAGATGATGGTAGACAAATGGGGTTGCAAACGAGCCACAATGATCTTACTAATTACTTTGGAGAGGACGGATGTAAGAGAGATAGGGCGGAAATTATCCCAACTAATTTTATCATTACATTTAGGGATAAGCACAATAAGAGAGGAAGTGAAATATTAACCTGGGTTGACACCAAGGAAATAGCTTTGAATAACACTCATAACCTCCTTTTTAATTATATCCCAACAAGTAATATAAAAGTTAGATGTAAAACCATCAGGCCCCGAGACCTTGTCCGGATTGATCCCCTTAAAGGAAGTAAGGATTTCCTCTTCGGTAGGAACGTCAGTAAGAGAAAGAGAAGAGACGTATTCCCTTTCCTCAGAGAAAAGTTCATAATTGACAGGCAGAACTGAAGAAAGACTTTGAAATAAGGTAGTAAAATGTTGTACCACGGAGTTACTAATCTCATCAGGATCGGTAAGAATAACACCATCAAAAGATTTAATTTTGAGAATAGTATTCATGTTATCCCGATGCTTAATAGTTGCGTGGAAAAAAGTGGTGTTCCTGTCACCACAAGCAAAATAAACGTCATTTGCTTTTTGTTTAAGAAAACCTTCCTCCAAATCAATTGCTTCAAGGAGTGACGCATGGGCCTGGGCAATATCACTAGCCCATTGAGGAGTGCAACAAACTTCATATTCAAATAAATCTACCATATGCTGTGCTTTAGTAACTTTGGAATGAACATTACCAAAAACCTGGTAATTCCACTGATGTAAATGACTTGCCACCTTTTTGTGAAGTTGCCACAAAATATACCATGGATTTCCATTATTTTCAAAGTGCCAAACCTGCTTGATGAGATTAAAAAAAGTGTCATGAGTAGTCCAAACATTGAGGAATTTGAACTTATAATGAGGTGAATGATTAAAGAAGTCAAGTGTAAGTAAAATAGGACAATGATCAAACGCAACAAAATTCAAATGTTGGACTTTAGAAATTGGGAAATAAGTAAGAAAGTGCTGATTTGCAAAAAAGAAAAAACGATCAAGTCCTTGTGATAGAAAACCACGACGCCAAGTGTATGGAGAACCAGAGTAACCCAAATCATGTAAACCAGCCTCATCCATTTTATCACAAAAGTGATTGATGAGAGAAGAGTTACAACTCCTGCCACCCCTCCTCTCCGAAGGTTTCATGATCATTTTAAAGTCACCTCCCACCAACCAAACTTCCTTAATTGCCTCCCCCATGTGCACAAGCTTATCCAAAAGTAAAACTTTATCCTGCAAAAGTAAGCTAGAATAAACAAAAGTGATCCATCCCTGAAAATTGTCCATGGTAAAAGTAATAAGGACAAACTGTTCCTCATCCTCAATAATAGTCAAATCGACCTGACGTTTCCAGAATATCCAGATTTTACTGTTTTTGTTGTAGTAGTGATTGAAATTTGAAAATCTCCTAAAGACTTTTTTTTCATCATTTTTTTCCTATTAGATCCTAAGAAAGTATTATGCATCATTTGAACATAATAAAATATCTTTGTAAATAGAATTTTCTTATTAGTTATTACTTATAAGAATTAAAACATTTTACCATGCCATCCTTATTTTAAGATATTAATCTTACATTCTAAACTTATTTATTACTATTAGAAAAATCTTATTAATTTAAGTATTAATTTTAATGAAATCTAAATAAATATGCACAATATTGTAGCATATATTTCGTTGAAAGGCTTTGTCTAGAGTATAATTTAACAATTAATGGTGATGACAAGCTTATATGCCCCTTAGCAATTTTATCAAAAACTTTATAAAAACAAAGTTTTCTTCAATCCATGCAGGAATCATCATGTTACTTGCTCGCACGAGCATCATATTTTGTTAGAATTTTTTTGTTTTTCTACTTCAACATATTGATGTTCTTCACTATCACAGTTCGGTGGATTCACTGTCATTGAAATAGTTGCAGAGCAATAATTCGTTTTCGCCAAAACGATTTGATGAACGAAATGTTCACAACCATGCCGGCCTTTATATTCATAATCATAAATATCTCTTCCGATTGCTGACTGTTGGTAATAAAATGGTCACAGCTTTGTAATTTTCAAATTATTTGGCATGCGATGATATTACTTGCATCTGTAATAATTGTAACTTGATTTGTTTAGATGGTGTTGAGGTCATCAACTAATCTCAACTAGTCTCATTTTTGAGAAAAATTATTGCATCAAGAATTTACATCAGACGTCCAATAACAGAATATCACGTGACAACCTCATTCTTGATGGAGCATTCAACCACACTTAGGTGACATATAGAATATCATTTAATGTCGCATCTATTTGGTGTTTATTAATTTATAACAATGTGGGCAAGCAAATGCATAATAAAAGATAGAAAATCATTGATTGTTCATATAAGAATGAGGTTGTAGTTTAAAGATTGTTCAAATGGATGAATCATAGCTTTCAATACCTTTCTCTCATAACTCCATGGAATAATGATGTATATGATCTTGAAACAATAATGAGTAGCAAGACAAGTGACATTTTCTTCAATTATTTATATATGAATTGGCATATGTCGAGATATTATTCAATGCAATAATAAACATTATAACTCTCTCTCTCTCTCTCTCTCTCTCTCTCTCTCTCTTATTCTCTCTCTCTCTCTCTCCACAATGCGAGCAATTTACATGCAATTAACTCTAATTTTCCGGCAGCCTTGTGTATGATTTGAAGGCTAATCAGGCTGGCAATATGGTGGGCCGTGGACAATTTAATTATGATGTTGAATTTTATATGTCAATATTGTCATTTAAATCATGTTTTAAACAAATACAAATTATCAGTGATTTGATTTGTAATATTTGTTAGTGTAACTTCAGACTTCAGATATTTCAAGGTTTTATATATATATATATATATATATATATATATATATATATATATATATATATATATATATATATATATATATAAAGAGAGAGAGAGACACGTAATTTTTATATAATTCATCTTGAATTTTTTTGATTCAATTATACTAAAAATTAGTTCCATTTCTATAACTAGTTTATTGTTCATGAATATTACTCATGCGTGCTAGAAGAATCATGATGGTTGAGCAACAAATTACTATCTTAGGGTTGTGCGAGAATCCAACATACACTCAATAGGGGCACAAAAAGTTTTTACGTGAAAAACCCACAAGTGAAAAAAATCATTAAGACTTGCCTAGTTGAAATATTCTACTGTGAGTTGGTGATTATAGGTATAATCTCTTATCTACCAGATGGGAAAGAGTTACACGGTATTTTGAGTTGCAATATCGATGTGCGGAAGAACTTGTTTTCCCTAGTATGGAGCGGTTGCAGTGGGGAGTGAGTGCTGGAGCTTCAGCGCGTGTCTTTGGGGTTGGCATGACTTTCGGGATTATGCGCAGTTTCGCAGGTTGTTTCGTGATTCCATAGCATCGATTGTTGCTTCGTGTGATGCTTCGTCGCAAGCTGTGGTAAGTGGTTAGCTAATGGCGGTTGGTCGATGGTAATCGATGGCTGCACAAGTAAGAGATGTTTGTAGAATTGTCGGTACAAGATTTTGGGTTTTAGTTTCTTCTTCTCCAAGCTCTGGCATTTCTATTGCTCAAGATCTAGTCCCGTATAAAAGAGGAGTAGAGCTTGATTTATAGAATCGAAATTGCAAATAAGAAAAGAATCTAGACCACTCTGATTAGATGATGTGAGGAGATTCTCTTTATGAGACAACTTTTTATGTTATATCCAAAATCTGTTTGACCTGTCAATTATGCCCGAAAGCTTACCAAAGTGATTTAATGGCTCAAAATGGGCTTGATTTAACTCGAATAAGACAAATTTTGGCATCATTGGATCCATCTCATCTAGTCGGTCAATTTGGCTATAAGTTTGCTGAAACGGGGTTCTAGATGATTTTTAATTAAAGTTTGAGTGTTTCTTGCTAAAAAAAAATAGCTCAAGATTCATGACATGCCTCAAGATTCATGCATGATTAGGGTTGTCAAAATGGCATCTTGTTCGCGAACAGCTCGTGTTTGGCTCGTTAAGTAGCTCATGTTCGATTTGCTCATTAAGCAAACAAGGCAAACATGAACCTTATTTATTTATATATATATAAACGAGCCGAACACGAACAATGATTTGTTTGCTGGTGTTCGGCGGACCCCCCAACCAATTCCCATGTACTAATTCGAAACCTTCAGGTCTGAGATTCGAACTCGGGGCAAGAGGGGACTTGTGCCAGTGCTGCCAACCAACTCACCTACACTAGGGCACAAAAAATTAGATGTCTAAGAATTGCATGGAAATAGCTCGAGGCTCATAAGATTAAGTTGGGGTCAAATGAGACATATTAATAAAATATGGG
Source organism: Phalaenopsis aphrodite (assembly GCA_003013225.1). Taxonomy (NCBI): domain Eukaryota; kingdom Viridiplantae; phylum Streptophyta; class Magnoliopsida; order Asparagales; family Orchidaceae; genus Phalaenopsis; species Phalaenopsis aphrodite. The sequence continues at coordinate 4,028,840 of NEWO01000015.1, forward strand.
ATAAAATTAACAGTGTAAGTTATGATATGCATGATTCTATTTATGAGAACATAATAATAACACTTTCGAGGTAGTTTCTTCATTTTATTTTATTTTACTTTACACGTTCTTAGGTAGTTTCGACAAACGAAATGTAGAGCAGATGTACATAAAAAAGACTTTTTTACTAAGTAATGTAATCGTGATAAAACAAACACTACTGCATAAATACACAACTAGCAGTATTAAAAACATGAACGAGTTCTCCTAAATAGGGGTGTAAACGAGCCGAACTCGTGGTCGGCTCGTTTATATTTCGAGCTCAAAAGTGTGTTCGTGTTCGTCTCGTTTGCTTAGCGAGTCAAACACGAGTCGTCCAATAACAAAGAGTCGTTTTGACAACAATAATCAAGTAGTCATAAGATGTTAATGATTGAGACAAGATATAAAACATCATTTGAATCTAATTTAATCATTTTTATTATATTTTCTTAATTAATCCTTTTAACTAATTACAAATCTTTGTAGCCTTGTAGCCAATTAACTTTTTTTAAAAATACTACTCATCAAATATATATATATATATATATATATATATATATATATATATATATATATATATATATATATATATATATAT
>NEWO01000015.1:4029603-4056512 GCA_003013225.1 Phalaenopsis aphrodite
TAAACAACATTTCACAGCTGTCTCCAAATATATTTAATAATTATAATAATTCTCATTGTAGCGAAAAAGTGCAAAACCACAACAAATAAAATAATGACACACACTCAATTTTCTTCCTCGTAATTTAATTTTCCTTATTTCGATACAGTTGTGCTTATCATATATATATATATATATATATATATATATATACCACTAAATTAAATGCTGATATTGGAATGAGAATCTAATTTAAATACCATTACCAAAAGAATAATTAACTAAATTATCAAACTTTTTCTATGTTTCACCACTAATTGTAGCCATTCATGTTTCTAAATTCCAATTCTCTTAAGAGGGTTGTAAAAAACAAACACATGAACCCATCTAATCATTATAATAATCTAATGAAGTTAGTGAGTTAGTTCAAAATCTTTCATTAGGTTTTATCAACATCAAATAAAAAATAGAAGAAATTTGTATTATCCAATTATCATGAAAGCAAATATTAATGATATAAAGCTATGGGAATAATAAATTATATTTCCTTATATCATAAAATAAAGCATGGAAAAGTGAATTTAATATCAACTAAGATGATATGTAAGTATAAATAAATTGATTGAAAAAACAACATCATTGACTTTGAATTGCAAAAATATAATGCAAGTTGCTCTAGATGTTATTGTTATTTAGCATATTTAGGCTTTAAGGTATGGTGCATTGGCATATGTACCACACAATTCTTACATATTTACGTAGCTAACCTTTAAACTTTTCTATTTACTTGTATGTAACATTTAAATCTTTACTGTCACATAAAAACTATCGTTATTATTAGCTTCTTAAAAGTAAAATACACATTTTTATGCATAAATTTTAGGCACTAATGTGTTATAAATGTAAATATCAAACTTCAAGTGTTAGATATATAAATACATAAGAAATGTGGGTTATGTATGCTAATTTCATCTAAATTATTCACCTTAAGATTAATTTTCACCCTTATAATAAAAAATAGTGATATCAAATGTAAAATTTAAGGGAATCTAGCGGTCAACCAAGCTGCAAATAGCTCACTTGTATGATAGTTGAATTTATAGTTCTTCAAATTCTTTCATGATTCTCTTATAAAATAGCAGTATCATTGATTAAAGGTGTAATTGAGAAACTAATTAACTGTTGGATTGTTGATCCGATTCTGTTTCTTAACCTTTGATTGGAATAGCGTAATCCATATGGCAATTAAGTTAATAATTTTTTTAATATTTATTTTATTATATATATAAATTATTTCACTAAATTTTATGTAGGCTATCATAGCGGCTGCAACTACTACAAACATCTTTGCAACATTTTTGAAAATGTTATAAATTTGTTATTATTGTTGAGCATTGCAAAGACTTTTCATAACGATTTTGTAACCACTGGGCAAAGCTTTATGTTGTAGTTGTTATGACAAGGATTTTATGCACTACAAATCTATTGCAATCACTATAGTAATATTAGCTACATTTGTGTCAAATCGAGTCAAATCAATTCGAAATCATGCCATTAAATAACCTTTCGAATCTCTGATGGTCAATTATTACAACTGCAACTCACCACCACGACCTATGTGACCAACTAGGGTATATGCGGCTCTCAACTCTGACCTTTGTAGCCTACAAATGTTATCACAACTCACTATTTTTACCTATTTGACCAACTTTGGCCTATGTGACTTACATCTCATGTAGCTCCGAACTTAGGCCTCAGTGCCCTATGAATTTTATTACAGCATATCACAATGGCCTATGTGACCAACTATGACCTACGTGACTCACAGCTCATACCGCTCCCAACTCCAGTCAATATGGCCTACGGACTTTTTCATAACTCATCACTATAATCTATGTGAGCAAATACAATCTACGTGACTTACAGCTCATGCAACTCCCAATATCCAATGACACTGTGTAATGGAAAGGCTCAGGAGGGACTTAACAATTTCAATCGGAGAGGTTTACTCGGAAGACCTAAATTCGATGATGATTAAAGAACTTTGAGTTAAAATCTAGAAGAAATCAAAATATGTTGAAATGGGTTGGATCAGTTTGTTTGATTAAAATTTTGAGTTGAAAAGGATCCCGAAACTAATAGGTAGATTTCGGTATGAAAGATTTCTAGATAGATTTGAAAATCCTAGTTAGTCTAGACTCTACAAGGAGCATAAATGGTGTACTAACTTAAAAATTTAGAAATAAAGCTTCCGATCAAGATATTAATGGATTTCCACAGTCCTAGGTGCATTGGTATCATTCAACCATGAACCAATCTCTTAACTTAGAAATCTTCACTTAACATCATAACAATGATAAAAGAAGTGTTTTTTTTTTAAAAATTCAAGGTGGTTAGTGATGCCTTCATCATTAAGCATGGGTTACATCATTCAATGGCACTTGCAAAATGTTAGGGGTAAGAATATTTGTTTTATAGGTCATTGTCCTTAACTCTAGCTATAGGAACCTAATAGAATACCTAAACTTCCAGACTAGACTAATCTAAAATATGTGTGACCCTCATTTTTATTTCTACTTTTGCTTAATTAAGGTTCATGTCGAAGCAACCTAGGTTGGTTCTCATTTTATAAATTGATGAATTTTATATTTTTATTTGGGTTTTGGTATTTAGTTTGTGGTTTGTTTTGATTCCTAGGTTGTTGATCATGGTGAGAATCAAAGTTCTTTTATGTTCAAAAGTTTTGCAAGTAATATATTCATGAGAAGAGCCTACATGTGATAGGTTCTCCTCCTCCTTTTTTTATCCATTTTTTGAAAATAATTATACATAGCATATAAAGAACATGAAACATGATTGGACTATGGAAAAACCATGACTTAGATTAAGCATGAAGCATAAATTGAATTATACGTGAAATATGACTTGGATGAAACATGAGACATGAATTTGGTTATACGTGAGACATGACTTGGATGAAACATGAAATATGAATTGGATTATACGAGAGTTACATATACTACAAATGAAATTAAGTTAGTTTAGGCTTAGGAGAGGGACTAAGGTTAGGCTGGATTGACCTAAGGTCGACTGAGGTTAGTTATGATTAGCTAAGGTCAATTAAGGTTAGCCAAGATCAGTTATGGTTAGCTAAAGTAAGCTAAGGCTAGGCTGAGTTAGGTTAATTTGGGTTGGCTTAGGCTAAGTTGGATTAGACTAAGTTAGGTTAGGTTGGACTAGGTTGGGTTGGGCTTAGTTGGGTTGGGTAGAAAGGGTTAGGTTGGGTTTGGCTAGATTGGACTATGTTGGTCTAGGTTGGAATAGATTGGGCTATGTTAGGCTAGGTTGGGTTAGGCTATGTTGGGTAAGGCTAAGCAAGGTTGTATTAGATTAAATTGGGTTAGGTTAGCCTAGGTTGGGTTGGGCTTGGGCTAGGTTGGGTTGGGCAAGGTTTGGAAAATTTGGGTTAGATTAGGTTGGTTTAGGTTTGGCTAGGTTGGGTTGGGCAAGGTTTGGAAAATTTGGGTTTGGTTGGGAGGTTAGATTAAGTTAGGCTAGGTTGGGCTAGGTTGGGTTCGGTTAGGCTAGGTTCGGATGAGCTAGATTGGGCAAAGTTGGGCTAGCTTGGGTTGGGCTAGATTGGGCTCAGGTGAGGTCAGATGCAAGTTAGGTCGGGTTTGAGCTAACCTAGGGCTAGCCTAAACTCAGTCTAACCTAACTATTTTACTTAATTAACTTTAACTGAAAAATAAAACAAACAAAAAGAAAATAAAATAAAAGAAAAACTTACCAAAAGAGAGTCGATCACTACTGAGAGCACACCAGGAAGAAGAGAGTCAGAGAACCAGTAGCTGGACGAGAGGAAGAGATGCCTTGAATGATGGGAAGAAGGCCCTATTTATAAGCGGCTATGAGGAGAGGAAGAAACACCTGGAATGAGAGGAGAAAGGGCCTATTCATAGACGGATGCGAGGAAATGATCAGCGATAGGAATGGCTCGTTCTCTTAGATCGACTTTGAGGACCATTGAATAAGGTAGAGATCGATGGTCGTACTTCCCTTGGAGGTTGGAGCTCCCACAAATTGTTAATAGAGCTCTTGAAAGAAAAATAACGCATCAATTTCCCTGAATTGAGCGAGAAAGACCTTGAATCACAAGGTGTGCAGGTGTGCATGCTTGCATGTAGGGGCGGGCGTGCGGTGACCATCATGGGCGTTCTAGTTACTTTTACAGTGCAAAGGGTGCCTCAACAATGCACTTGCGCCCTGACAAAACCCTAGGGGTGTTGATGCACTAGCATACCTGTTAGGGGTGCTTGCGCACACCGACAACCGCATTCACATACAGGTGTGCAGGGACATGTGCTTGCACACATCGACACGTGCGTTAACACACACATGCAAGCACGCGCGTGTCAGCTATGTTTTCAGACACGCTAACCCCATGAAATTTGTGATTTTTGGCAAGAGCTCAAATGAACTTCAAATTGATCAATTTTGATGTTCTCCACTCAATTTGATTATATTTTGAGTTTGAAGTTGATTTGAGCTCATTTCGAGGGTGAAATCGTAATTATCGTCCAAATTATCATAGTTAGGTCAAATGAGTCTCAAAATGAAAACATGTTTAGACATAGAGGGGCTCATTTAAAAAAAATTGATGATCCAAACGAGTTCGCAGAGTTTGTTTTGTAAAGCGGCGATCAGACGAAGAACTTTCACATGGGTCAAATTCTCATACATGAAAGTTCGCCACATAAAATTTTATATAAAAGGTTGCTTGATGGTCACAAAAACTTATTTCATATTACAATACATTAATAATCTACTAAATATAGCTCATAGCATGAGTTTTCAAGCACTAAATTGACTTGCAAAAAAATGATAACTTCATAGCATAAAAATTATAATTTTCGAATATTCCCTCATTGAGCTACATTTTGGTTCAACAATAAAATCTAATTGAGCTTAATTGATTTGATTTCCCTTCTTTGTTTTTTTATTCCAAGTTTATTTTTAATATTTGAGGGAACTATTATCTGACAAAAAGTGAGGTCAACAAAACAACTACGTGCTACGTGGCTCACAGCTTATTCAGCTCCTAACTCCAACCCATGTGGCTTGCAGCTCTCTATTGCAACCTACTTGGCTAATTGTCGTCATTACAACATTCTATTACAATCTTTACGACCAACAAACGCTTTTGAAGCTACGAACGATGGCCTATATGTCACTTACTACCGCGTAAACTACAACCTCTACAGTAAGCTGAGACAATTACAACTACAGTCTACAACATTTGTAGCGGACCACTGCCTTTGTAGCTATCAACAACAACCATTGCAGCCCGCTATCACTATTATTACTAAGAACAATATTTGTTGTAGCACATAGACATCTATTAAAACCAGGTCATGATTACACTCTTGTAATTCTATCTTATCTAATCTACGAGAAAATTCAACCTCTGTATTCACAATTACAATGTATTACTTCGACTGGGCATACCTCTTTTTTTTCAATCTCCATGATTTTCTATATAAAAATCAGGGTGTCTCCTCTAGTTACTTCTATATTTTTTATGTGTCTGCTATATTTTCATACAATACTGAGCGAGTAATCTTCTAACACACAATAAATTTAGACTAAGGGTATGTTTGGGGCAGCCTATAAGGGTCTGTACCGTTTGGTTCGTGCATTTCACCAGCTTATCCAAAACTTTGTTTGAGTTTTTACACTAAACGCAGGCCGCGGGTCGCATTTCAGGATAAGCAACATATCTTGAAATGCACAAACTGACCCAAACGGACCCTAAATATTGATAATTTGATGGAAACATGAATTGGGTAGTTTGTGAATATAGGATCGTTGCACTCGGACTGGTGGCTGACAAATAATATACATAATATTTTTATTCTTTTAAGTCCTGCATATCATACGTTCATTAATAAATACCCACCGCCGAGGCTTCTGACGTGTACTGTACGCGTGGCATGAATGCCGTGACCTAAAAAAAATCTAGCTGTCGGTTGTTAATTAATTATACGAAATAAAAAATATTAAAAAAATAGACGGCAGAGGAAATGGATTGGAGCATGGAGATGCGCATTTCCATTCCGTATTTATAGGAATCTTTTTAAAGTTTTCGTGACCGTCCGTTCTCTCCTGCTCACCTCATCTGTCTCGCGCTGCAGATTAGAAGTAAATATTTACAAAAATGCCACCGAATAAATTTAATGGTAAATTATCCTCATCAACATAGGATGAATCTCAAAATTATTTTATTAACATTTTATATTTTATTATTTTCAAAATAAATTTAATAATTCCAAAATTTATTTCCACAACAAACCTTCAACTGCATATCGCTTCCTCTTTTCGCCACTAATTTCACCATTTCCAAACTAAGAAAAAAATTTTTTTTGATACGCCACCAATAAATTTTTATCATCTGGCACGAATCTCGAGGCAATATTTTGAACAAAAATATTCAAATCTTGATAAAAGGTCATCCAGAGCTCCGATTTCAGTAAACTTAAAGTCAAATTGACCGGCTCTAAAAGAATGACATGATGATATTAAGGTTAGTCAAATCCGAGTCAAGTTAAGCCCAGATCAAGCGATTATATCATTCTTGAAAGATTTCCGGACACATTTAAAAATCAAACGAATGTCGAATTCAGTGACTTTATGGTCAAAACGAGCTTCTCGACAAGACAAATCCAACGAGCCCAAAATTGCTCAACTCTGACATCTTTAAGGCACTCAAATGTCCATAAAATGTCATCCGATCGAGGGACGCTCTGGACCGTCCAATCGAAATGGTTCATATTCCTGTATTAATTGCACCCTGAACACAATAAATAGAGTTTCACCCCTCAAATGAGGAGAGGAAGCTTGAGAGAAAACTTGAGGCTTTGAGAATGAGCTTAAGTCTAACATCATCCCTGCCACCACAAACTGTCGTCGATCATCACCGATCACCGCTGACCTCCGTCGAATGCCGACGACCATCATTAACTATCGTTGACCACCGCTAACCAGAGCCTTCAATCAGCGTTGTATCTTGGAAAATCTAGTAACCCTCTCACGTCTGTGAGACAAGTGGTCTTTGTAATAATAACTTATATTGGATTTTTTTAACTGGGTCAGCACCGTGGTTTTTTCCTTTTACAGATTTTCCACATAAAAACTACTGGTTCATCACAGGTTAATTCCATTTTATCTGAGTGTGTGCTGAATTCTCGTGCAACGTTAAGAAGATAATTCATTACTTTATCACTACAAATTTTCTAGCACATAACAATTCTAAAAAAACAAATCCCGTTATTTCAAAATAAATATAATAATTTCAAAATTTATTTCCTCAAAAAACCTTCAACCACACATCCCTTCCTCCTTTCACCACTAATTTTCACCAATTCCAAACTAAGAAAAAAAAAATATTCCAAAAAGCAAATCCCGCAATCATCTCATCTTTACTCGCGTTGATCCAAATTGCTGTCCCCATATTGCGCCACAAGAAATAATTCCACCCACGCAGACCCGTCAAGCGAATACGTGGCAACGACAGCCATCTCAAGGCCTCGGTGGCAGCCACGTGGCCACTTGATCACACTGATTGATTTGGCCCCACTTTTAAATCAAACGGCTGCAGCTCACCAGCGTCGTTCATATCGACGGTGGAGATTCCGCCGACATCTCTAAATTCTAATAATATTTCACCTTTCGATTTTAGATTTGAAGTTATAAAATGAAAATTAATTTTTTGTTCTGCTAAATAAATATTTTACAGCTATTAAAGATTGGCTAAGTTGTTTTGTTTTTATTTGAAGATTTTGTGACGTGGGTTTACTTTAGGGTTCGTTTGGGGCAGCTTATGCGTTTCAGGATAAGCTGTCTGCTTATCCTGAAACGCGGCCCGCGGGCCGGCTGCAAGGATCTACTCGCGGTCTGCGTTTAGTGTAAAAACGCAAACGCAGTTTCGGATAAGCTGGTGAAACATGCGAACCAAACGGCACGATAACGTTTTGAAAACACCACCTGCACTTATAAGCTGACCCAAACAGAACCTTAATTTCCGATGATGGAGACTCTTGAGCTAAGTGAAAAAAATATATATAAATTATTTCAGGAAATATTTCCATTAATAAAAAAAATAAATTTAACTTTATTAAAATAAATTTAATAAGAATGATATGGATAGTCAAAACAAAATAAGATTTGCGAGTGTAAGAAAAACATGAATTAACTTATATTTATTCAAAATTTAATATGATTTTTTTGTTGGTATTCCAGTTAAAGATATTGTACTAATTTATGGCCTCATTTGATCACACAATGACTAAATAAACATGCCTCTAGGTTAGCTTGGTTGGCACACCTAAGTCAATATAAGGTAATCAACTAATGGTTTGGGGTTATGCCTCAACTATGTCATGTCACTGATTACTAATGATGAGATTTTTTGTTGAATAATCTAAGACTAGGGTTGTAAACGACTCGGCTCGTGTTTGGCTTGTTTGAAATTGGCTCGTATTCAAAATGACTCGTGAACGGTGTTCGTGATCAGCTCGAATAACATTTTCTTGTTTGTGTTCGGTTCGTGTTCAACTCGAAATTGACAATAGAAAAACTAAGTTTCATAACAAAACCCGAATCACAGCACAAAGGACTACACATGTATGAATCACCGCACAAATGCACAATAGTTTAACAAAGTAACACAACAAAGTAACAAAGTAAGAATACCGAGCAACTAAGCCAAACAAGCAACCAAGAAAGAATACCGAGTAATTGAATATTCGAGGAGAAATAGAAGAACCTATTAGAAGACAAACACAAACAGACAGCGATAGCTCTCGCGACCGAAACCCTAGTTTGAGAGGAGAAGGAGACGGCTCGGGAGTCTGGAGAAGAGGATAGTTGAAATGCCGAAAAGAAACTTTCAAGAGTCTTTGCAGAGGGGCTTAAGGTTTTTCAAGCATAAGTTTATATTATATTATATTATATTATATTATTTATATAATTTATATTATATGAATAAGTAATACTAATATATTATTATTATTATTTTGTTATATGTTATAATTTATAGGATTTAATTTTTAAAATCTAATAATTTATTTTTATTTAATTATAATTTATAATATTTAAATTTAGAAATATTTATTATGTATATTTATTTATTTATTTATTTTTAAGCCAATTCGAGCCGAACAAGAGAAACAAATAATAGTACGTGTTCGACTCATTTACATTTCGAGCTTAAAAATTTGTTCGTGTTTGACTTGTTAGACTTAATTAACAAGTCGAACACGAGCTGTTTAACGAGCCGAACACGAGTTGTTCACAAATATCAGCCAAATTGAGAGTCCTATTTAAGACACCATTTCAATTCTCTCGATTGCCCTTAATAAATAGATAAAAACCTAAATTGTGGGACTATTTGAAATAATTTGGGAAGCTTAAGAATCGAAATAGAATAAAGGTAATAGGGAGAAATCAGAAAACCATTTTTCTAATCTATTCAAGAGCAGTCCAACACATAAATGATACATTAAGCATAAGTCATAATATTTTTGAACAGGAATTTCAATAAAATTTGGAACAATGAAAAATTATAATGAAAGGCTTTTTTTAAGGAACCATTTCATCTTCATGATGTAGTCTAATGCTAAATTAAAAAAAAAAAAAAATTATCTGTTTTAGTAAACATTGCATAATTCAATTTAAATCTTAGAACTAGACATCAGGGACAGATTACCCCACATTGAAATCTATGAGAAGTACTGGTAGTCTTATGATGGCGATTCTTTAGAATATATTAATTACATTGTGCCATTTTTACTTAATTTTATATTCATGATTATTAGAATGATGCGCGTAAAGATTACATGAAGTCATTTATGTTTTGCACATACTTTTGAATGAAATTGCATTTTAAATAAAGGCACTTTTTTGTTTTTCTTGCATGTATAACCAGTATTAAGAGTGGAGTAAATTGGAAGAGACATAGAGTGAAAAGGAGGTGAAATGAAGCAAAAGGCAATATAGTGGGATGGGGTCTTGGCACTAGACTTCTGGGGCGCCTAGGAGCCAGTCGCCATATCTGTGCATCTGAGAGGTCGGCGCCTAAGTGCGAGCCACTGGCCTCCAAGGCCCCAGATGTGAAGGTCAGGGCCTTGGCGCTAGAATACTTAGGCGCCAGAACTGAACCTAGTGCAGTTACAGCAGTTCAACCTCCTGTTTGAAGCATCATTTAGGCGGACCGGAGGCAATTTGAACTGAGGATATTAAAGGTTATTTTAAAAAAGATTTGAAGGAGTTGTAGAGAGTTTTTTTAGAGGAAAACTTAAGGAAGTTCTATTGATCGAGAAAGAGTTATTTTTAGAGTAAAAGGCTTGCTCTAAGCTAGGGAGAGCAAGTCACGAGTAGAGAATTGGTAAGGATCTGAGTGTTAAAGTGAGGAGAGTCTACACGAAAGCATCAAGGGCATTCGAGCATTCTCAAGGCGGTATTGAGGGAGAAAGATAAGTATTATTGTGTTTTAGTCTTGTATGCTTCTGTAAACACTTTGATATGTGGATTCTCTTGGTTTCAATGAAGTCTTGTGGTGTTTTCACAATGTCATATGAGTAATCTCCTCTATATTTTCCATGTGGTAATGCAGTAGGATGTGTAGAAATATGATAATTTTATTAAGTTGTCTTTAATCTTTTAATGTGATGATTTTTCTATTATTTTTTATTTACTTTTCCTTCTGGCCAAGTAATTTATTAAAATCCATTATGAACCTATAATGACTTGGGAGAGCTATGACATGAGGAACTGGGAAGATCAGGTTGAACTATAGAGTATGAAACAAAAGTAAGCTATAAGGAGATGAGGATAAATAGGAAGATAATCGTTGTTGGGTTCAAAGTGGGGCTTAAAGAATAAAGGTTGCTTTAACAAATCTTCTTTATTCACTTAGGAGAGAGTAAAGAAGATAACTGCTCATATTTGTCACTAGCCACATTTTCAATTTGCACTTTCTCATTTTCTGCACTCAACTCTATCACTGCAAGGGAAGGAAGCATTAACACCTAATTATCACCAATTCAAATAGGATAATTAGAATTTTTGTAGGAGTAAATTTTGAAGATATTTTCATTGAAGATGAGACTGTTAATACAACTTATGTTTATGTAAATTCCAAACTGAGGATGAATTAAGTAGGCTAAAACTTTTTTCAAAATTTGTTCACCTGGTTTCTTTGTGGGATCAACATTCCAGACTCAAAAAAATCTGATACTACTTTGACTGTGCACTTGCGTCAGCCACCTGAGCGTTGAAGCAATTGTCAGGGGTCAAGCTTTTCTAGTGTCGTTGTCGGGGATATGATGGTGAAGAATTTAGGAGAATTATAGTTGAACTATTAGGACTTAGATTTGAAAATTTTAATATGATTATTGTTTTTGTTAGTTTTACTATTTGTATGTGTGTAAACCTAATAGTGAACCTTTAGTTAGTGAATGCGTAGGATAGGTCCAAAAGAACTTGAACCTTATGACTTAGAACTAGAGAGAACTATTAAGAAAATTAGAAAACATAAAAAAATTAACGAACTTGAAGAAGAAATGACGAATAATCAGCATATTAACATTGATACTCAATAATCATTTAATGAACATTATAACGCTCAAAGGCCATTAAAGGATTATGATAATCCTACGGTAGATGAAATTCACCTAAGTATTCAAGCTCCTGTTTTAGAAGCCACACTTTTAAACTTAAGCATGTTATCATCCAAATGGTGCAGAAAAACTAATTTGGGGGAACCCCGTATGAGGATCCAAACTTACATTTGACAAGTTTCTTAGAACTTTGCTCCATGTTTCGCTATAATGGCATTTCCAATGATGTTGTTAGTCTTAGGCTTTTTTCCTTTTCCTTTAGGGATAAAGTCAAAATTTGGTTGAATTCATTAGCACCTGGATCATTTATAACATGAAATGAACTCGCCAAGTAATTCCTTGCTAAGTATTTCTTGTCTTCAAAAATTGCAAAGTCAAGAAATGATATTATTTCATTTTGCCAGCATGAATGTGAGTTGATATATGAGACTTGGGAGAAATTTAAAGAACTTCTAAGGAAGTTTTTGCATCACGCTCTGCCCGATTAGCTTATTATCCAGACGTTTTAGAATAGTTTAGCAGGATCCCTTAGATCTAATATCAATGTTGTCGTTGGTGGTTTGCTCATGTCGAAGCCATTTAATGAGGCCTATTCTGAGGAGATGACTACTAAAAACTGTCAATTCCCTGCTAAGAGAGTAAACCTAAGTTGGTAGCTAATGTACATGACACTGATATGCTTTGGATTTTAACTTCTCAAGTAGCAGGTATATATAGAAAGTTAGACCAATTTGTAATGAGTCAATCTTAAGTACCACCGTTAATTGAGGAAAATTCATTTGAACAATTGGATGACACTAATGATTCATCATATGAGACTCTAAACGTGATAAACAATCGACCTACCAATCCTTATTTCAATTTCTACAGCTCAATTTAGAAGAACCACCCTAACTTTAACTAGAATAACAATTATGGTAGAGGAAACGAATAATGGAATAATAATTAAGAAAATCCTGGTAGAAATTAGAATAATCAAGTTAATTTTAATTTTAAACCATCTTTTCCTACTAAATTTAACCAAAATTTATAATTTAAGGAGAAGAAGTTGTCGTATGAGGAAGTTATTTTGTGAATGAGAAATCAACTGCATAGTCAAGGCAGTGCTATAAGAAATGATGAGAACTAGTTGAGGCAGCATTCCAAATCGTTTAGCAATTAACCTCATGGAACTCTTTCTAGTAATGCTGAGATTAAATCTTAAGGAGAAGAGTAGTGAGCATGTCGAAGCTGTGAAGTTAAGGAGTGGAAAAGAGTTGGAAGTTGTAGTTCATAATAATCTTAAGTTAAAGAAAGAGCATTCAAGACTTGAAAAACCTAAGAAAAATAATTCAAGGAATTAGAAAAACCAAATTAACTTCAAAAATCCTCCACCTCTCTTTCCTTAAAGTCTGCAACAACAAAAACTAGATCAACAATTTTTGAAATTTTGAGAAGTTCTTAAGAAGCTAACAATTAAGATTCCTTTTGCTGAGACTCTGGAGCAAATGCCCAGTTATGTAAATTCATGAAAGACATCCTCAATAAGAAGAGAAATTTTAGAGATTATGAGACAGTTGCACTCAGTGACGGGTGTAGTGCTATCATTCTGAAAAAGCTTTTTTAAAAACTTAAGGATCATGGGAGTTTTACTATCTCTTGTGCAATTAAAGAAAGATTTTATGGCAAAGATTTATGTGATCTTGAAACAAATATAAACCTTATGTCATTATTTATCTTCAGAATGTTAAGATTAGGAGAAGTGTCTCCTAATACTGTAACTCTTCAACTGGTTGATCGATCGATCACTTATTCAAAATGGGTTATAGAGGAAGTTAATGTTAAAATGAATAAATTTATCTTCCTTATTGATTTCAATATATTAGATATGAAGGATGATAAAAAAATTCTCATCATACTAGGTAGTCATTTTCAACCCACTGGATAAGTAATGATAGATGTGTGGAAAGGTAAATTAACAATAAGAGTTAATGATCACGAGGTAACTTCAAATGTATTAGAATCTATGAAGTATCCTTCTAAAGGAAATGAAGATGTTTGTTTTCGGATGTATTTAATTGATTATTTATATATCAATCATTTTTTATAAAATTATGAAAGTAAATTAAAAGAGCAAGATTTGGATGAGGAGAATATTTCTTACTGTCAGGATGAATATGCTCTATTGATTAATGATAGTTCAAAAGTTGTTTAGGAGAGGTTTGAGATTCTTGATACAATAGAAAATAGTAAACCTCTTGTTCTTTCTATTGAGGAACTCTCTGAACTTAAGATAAAGGTGCTTCTCAAATATCTAAAATATGTTTACTTAAGAAAGTCATCTACATTACATGTTCTCATATCCTTAGATTTGTCTCACTTGTTTATAATATATATGTTCTGATAGTTGTGGACCATTTCTCAAAATAGATTGAGGCAGTGGCTCTTTAAAATTTTGATGCTCGAAGTGTTGTTAAATTTTTAAAAGAAAAATATCTTTAGTAGATTTTGGATGCCTAGAGTGATCATTAGTGATATAGGAATCCACTTTATAAAAAAAATGATTGAGGCATTAGTTACTAAATATGGAATTAAACTTTGGATTGCCACAACATATCATCTTCAAATAAGTGGCTTAGAAAAAGTTTCTAATTGTGAGAATAAGAGGATCTTGGAAAAACTTGTCAAACATAATAGGAAAGATTGGTCTTTGAAATTAGATGATGCATTATGGGCCAACATAACTGCATATAAAACATCCATAGGAATGTCTTTATATTGGCTCATATTTGGCAAAGCTTGTCACTTACCAATAAAATTGGAACATAAAGCTTATTGAATTGTTAAAGAGTTCAATTATAATATGAGAGAAGCTGGTGAGAAGAGACTATCATAGTTAAATGAACTTGAAGAAATTATGCAAGAATCTTTACAAAAATGCAAAATTTATAAAGAAAAAATGATGAAATCACACAATTGAAAGTTTTTTTGGAAGGATTTTGAGCTTGGACGAGAGGTTTTGCTACTTAATTCTCGATTAAAATTATTTTAAAAAATCTTAAATCCAGGTTGTCAGGACCATTTACTGTAGTTGAACTTTATCCTTTTGGCGCTATTGATATTAAGGATCCTAAAAGCGGTAGAGATTTAAAGTAAATGGACAGAGACTTAAACCCTATTTAGGATGGAAAAAGCTGCTGGTAAAAGAGATTTTAATGTTGGGGCATCTCATGTAATATTTGAAATCATTAGCTTGATGACCTTAAACTAAGCGCTTCTTGGTAGGCCACCCATACGATGTAGTTTGAATGTGATTTTTGTTGTTGTGATGTGGTTTTCTTGAATTTGAACGTTTAAATTTGTGTTCATATGCTTTGATTGTGATTGTGTGACGTGAGAAAGCGAATCATTAGTCTTCTCATTGTAACTAGACTTTAGTATGATTGTTGACATTAGAAGGAAAAATGTTATTCTCTATACCCTAGTTCTCAATCCAGCAAAGTATTTTCCAGAGAAATGTAGAGTTTAGGCATATGTCTAGTCCATTTCACTTCTTTACTTCCTATTTTTGATATGGTTCTTTTTATTAGTTCAACTGACCAACTACAGGAAGGGGTTAGAGGATGTTTCTTTTTGTTGAACTGAAAGAGATGCATACTTTATTGGGCAGTGTGACACTTAAGATTGGCAACACATGAGCCAATCTTAATAATATAGGTGTTACTTAACTCATATGGTTCTCCTTACAAATTATATATAAAGCACGCTTCAGTAAATGGAAGGAGATTTTGTTGGAGATTAGGTGATAGAGAATGGAGATGTGATGAGAAGGAGGACGAGTAACCCTCATTTATCACAAATCTAGGATTTTGTGAAATTTAAGACAAATGGAGGAGCAAATATTATAAATTATATGACCGGGACCAAATATGGGCCTTGTGCATCTAAGCTAGTGGTCCTTGCTTCAAAAGCTACAAGTCATATTGGCGCCTAGGAGCCAAGGCTCCAGACAAAAGGAGCAAGGCATTGGCACCGCTATCACTGGACCTATGCGACACCTAGGCGCCACTCCTACCTAGGCGATAAATCTCCTAAACTAGTCCCGTTTAGGTCTTTTCTTGACGACTCCTCTCCAACTCTCCTTCAATGATAGACAGGCGATACTTAGGGCTTCCCCATATCTTTAATTAGTGCTTGATTTATGAAGCTTTAGAGAGTGGAAATAATTTATATGAGGTAAACTTCTCGTCATAAGCTTGATTTTTCTTCTTCAACTACGAATTTTTGAGATTTTAGGTGATTTGAAAATTTCTTGGGGAAAAGCTTGATTTAGCCCATAACATTCATATTGTGTGCATCCACCATCACTTTCTACGTCATTTCTGTGTATTTCCATCATCTTTACTCTTCCATGGCTCGTTTAAAAAAATGAAATTTGTAAGCTCCAAAGCTCAAGAGCGTTATAATAACCATTTGGTAGCAAAGAAACTGATTGCTAAGCGATGTTTTAGCAGCCTCGGAGAAGTAGTGGAGAGTATGACTGTGAGGCATAAGTGGGAGGATTTCTATTACATCACTTGTGTAGTTGTAGTTCCTATAGTTCGAAAGTCTTACGCCAACTTCCCTAATGCCTCTGCAGATTTGGATTATGTGAGGGAGAAGCGAGTAGCTATCTCCCCTTCGTGCATCAATGTGTGGTTTTCATTGGAAGATTTCCCGGGGAGTTACTACTTCAACTTTGTCCCTTCTAATTCTGACTTTGATGAAATCTTCAATTTCTTAACTAGTGGGAGAGGGACTTGGAAGGTGAGAAATGACCATAAAGTTAGTTTTTTCTCCATCAAAACTTAATGCACCTTCCAAGGCTTGGCATTATTTGATTTATACCAAGATCCTGCCCTTAACCAATTTGAGTGAGGTGACAAGAGAGAGTTGCTCTCAATTATTGCATTCAAATCATGAAATCCATCAATATTGGGGCTTTGATTTTTCACTCTATTTTCAATGCTACAAAGGGGGGATCCACTTTAGGGTTAAGACACCCTTCCACTATTTTTTCCCTTTGTCAGTAATCAGGTGTCACTTTTGAGGGGTGGGAGGAGCTGTTTCATCCATTGAAGCCCATATCTAAAGCTAATGTGATGTTGTATGATAAACACTCTGTTTTTGGGGCTCGAAGCAAGTTCTTCTCAGTCTTCTATCTCGCAACCCACTACTTTCTATTCTCTGCCTCGACCCTCCACTAGTATGGTTTCTATGTCAGCCATAATGAAGATCATAGAGGAGGACATTTTTGTCATCCAGACTAATGTTTATGATCTTGTTGATCACATGGTGCATCTTAATTGGAAAAATAAATGCCAATCTGATTTCTACGCCACTGCTTAGGCTGCTCAGTTAAAGATGTATCAGAGGAACTATTGGATTGGTGACCAACACGACTGTGCCTGATGTGTCTGTGGATGCATTGCTTGTAATATTAAATGGGTACTATGAATTCTAGAACCTTATATGTGCAACAATGTGGCACTACACCTTGTGTTCCTAGCAATAGTACCAAAAACATGGTACACATACTGAGCATATTTTCATCACATCACTTCATATATCAAAGTGACTCTGCAAGGAGATGAGAGAGGGAGTGTTCAGCCCCTCTAATAACCATCCCAACCCACTTTGGAGTGGTTGGACCCATCTCCCTTTCTTTCCATGCATTGACCAAGGGTTAATGTCACATAGACTCCACACAAGTAAAATGTCACATAAGTATATCAAAGTTAAACTAAAATGGAATAAATTATCAGTTTATTAAATATATATATATATATATACAGCCATCACAGTTGCTCTGGCCCGATCAGACGCTGTAAGCCTGGAAGCAACATCAACAAAATGGCAGAAAAAACTGAAATTCCAATTTTCCAAAAAAATCTAAATAACTGCCAGCTGTCCAGCCACGTTACCATGATTGTGGAACGCGTGGGTCACCCCATTCTCAGTTTAGCCATGTGGGTCCTACCATAATGCCAGCAGATTCTCCCGGTCACCCCGCGGTTAACCCTTGTAGAAATCGCGGCCTGGACCACCGGCACCGGGGACGGGTGGTCCCGATTTAAACATGCTCCGCGGATCAGGATAAGAGTAACGAAGAGCATTGCCTATTTGTATCACACTGGTGCCCCTTCGTTGTATTAAGAGGCGTATTAAAGAAGACTTCCGGTGAACCGTAAGCGCCACATCTCATCTCGTTTTTTAGATAGAGAGATGCAAGGCGAAGACGAAGAGGAGGAAGAGGAAGCTAGTGAAGCAGAAAACCAGCAATTCGATTAGGGTTTTTGAGATTGAGATCCGTAAGATTTATAGGCAGGAGAGGGAAGTCGATGGCAAAGTCCGGCGCGGCGGAGGGGACGGCGATTTCTGATAGGAGGACGGCGGAAGAACTGAAGAAAGAACTGAGGAGACTCATAAAGGCGATCTTGGAGGAAGATGAAGGGAGAGCGGAGACCTACAAGGAGGCCTCCGAGGTAATCGCAGCGCTTAAAGAGCTGCGAGTTGGCTCCGCCGCCGGGATGATCGGAGGAAAGCGACCGCCGCCGGCATCTGACGACAAGGTAAAGCATCAGCAGCTGTCTGAGAAGAATGCGACGAGTGCGATCGAATCGGTTGTTTCAACGCAAGCGTCAGTGTCGATTCCGAAGCACTTCTTATGTCCGCTCTCGTCAGCGATCATGAGGGATCCTGTCGTTCTTGCAACCGGTGAGGTACGAATGTTTCGAATTAGGGTTTCTTCCTGCACTTACAGATTTGAAACGGACGCTATTTATTTGGGGTTTAGGATTCAAGATGCTCTGTTTTCTTCTTTTTTTTTTTATAAATCCATTACGGTTAATCTTCGAACTTGTTCTATTGAAATCGCCACATCAAGTTTTCCAAAGTTTCCATATATTAAGATCGGAACCCGATCATGTCACGTCTTTTGAAAATTTTAAGCAGTAGAATTTCTACTCACTTACACCTAATATCCATTTCAATTCAGTAATTCATTACTTCACCTTTTATTATTTTCGGTCTGCGTTTTTTACAGATTTTTTTTTAGTAAGGTGGTTCTTACGAGAGATATTTAATTGTTGATAAAAAAATTTATAAAAAGACTCGTGTCATAGTTATGATTTATGAATTAGAGCAATTTTTTTTTTTAATAAAAATAAATAGTACCTAATTTAATTGATGGTTCTCTGAATTTTTTAAAATATTTTTTTGTCATCTTCTCTTCTATTATTTGCGCAACTTGCTTAGCCTCTGCAAAACAGCTTTGATTCAGCGCACTGCATTTTTTGCTTCCAATTCTCCTTTTAAGTGACTAATTGCAATTCTCATAAATGCTATCCTTTCCTTTTTCCTGTAACCGTTCCCATATTTGAGGATCTAACGTCAATTCCTTGACTCTTATTGATTCTTCCACTAATCTGTTCACCATTAGGAACTCGGATTGTTTTTCTTTTTGTTATTTATTTAATTTCTATACGCATCATTCTCTGCTCTTTATTTCTTCTGTTCCAATCTGCAACAATGCTGTGCGTTACTTTTTGCAGACCTATGACAGAGCCTATATCCAAGAATGGCTCAGCTCCGGAAACAGGACCTGTCCCCAAACGCAGCAAGTCCTCTCTACCACCATCCTCACCCCCAACCACCTCGTCCGCAACATGATCTCCCAGTGGTGCGCCACCCATGGTGTCGATCTCCGACCGCCAGAAAACCCAGACACCGATGGCCTCATCACCTACTCAGATCGTTGCACCTTCTCCTCCCTCCTCACCGACCTCTCCTCCTCTTCAACCGCCGACCGCAAACAAGCAGTCAAATCCCTCCGCCAGCTCACAAAACGAAGCCGATCCTTCCGAGCGCTCGTCGGCGAAGATCCTACCGCCATTCCACAACTGCTTACCATTTTATCCGCTGCTGTTGACGATCTCGAGCTCAGGGAGGACGCAGTTACCGCATTGCTCAACCTCTCCATCCACGACGCTAACAAAAAAGTCATCGGAGAGAGCAATGGCGTCGCGCTTCTCATCCAATCGATGAATTTAGGCGGCACAATGAACACCCTCGGCAACGCCGCCGCCGCTCTGTTCACCCTCTCGGCTCTAGACTCCAACAAGGTGAGGATTGGAGAATTGGGCGCAATGTCACCGCTGATCGATCTGTTTGAGACTGGAAGCCAGGCTGCCAAAAAGGACGCCGCATCAGCCATCTTCAATCTCTGTATGTTGAATGAGAACAAGGTCCGGGCGGTGAAGGCAGGTGCAGTCGACGCTTGCCTTGCAGAGATTGCCAACAGCTCGTCCACAATCATGGATGAATCGTTAGCATTGCTGGCGTTGCTGTCGGCGTATCAGGAGGCTGCTGAAGAGGTGGCGGATGGCGGCGGTGTGCCCCTGTTGCTGAAGGTTTTGAGGGAGGGGACAAGTGTGAAGAATGTGGAAAACGCAGTGGTGGTGTTGTTTGCGGTTTGTTCCAGTGTGAGGAGGAAGTTGAAAGAGGTGGGGGAGGAGGAGAAGATGAATGGGACGATATCAAAGCTGGCCTGCGGGGGTACCTCGAGGTCCATGAGGAAGGCTGCTGGGATTCTGGAAAAGTTGAAGAGGATTATGCACAGCACTCACTATTCTTGTTAGTCAGAAATGGTGAATGAAGAGGGAGAGAAGGAGAATATGTTTGAGCTGTACATAGTTGCAGGAGTTGAGCTTTGGAGAGCTTCTCTGAAAGCATTTTAGCTTGTCAAATGTTTGTTCATAGGTCTTTTAACTTTTTCTCAACTCCTATGCCTTCTCATAAAAAGAAATTAAAAATCTACCTAAATTTTATTTTACATAAAAATAAAAACTTTTTTTTTTTAAATAAAAATTTATGAAACTCTCTCAGTTCACCTTTAAAAATTTGACATTTAAATGATTTTTCCGGCCATTGTTCGATTATTGATAGAAGAATCTGTTGCTCCTGAAATATTGGTTTGTAGGGAGCTAGTTTGATGTTCGTCTATAAGAGTAAGGCAGTGAATATTGCCTTTTCGTCATTTGCCTCTACAAATAAAACATTGGTGTCAACGGCCGAGTCGGTTCCACTTCTCACGATGCATTGAACCCCTAATGTTTGGCTCTTTGGTTTCCATTAACGAGAATAGTTAACACCGGCTTCTGCACTTCCACATCTGGAACTCGCGGATGTCGGGTTCAACTATTTATGTGGAAGACATTGGCAGCTTTAGAGAAAAAAATAGTGCAAGCGAAAACTAAAAAGAAATTATGTTAATTTTGTTAAATTTGTGTAATATTTAATAATCTTGATGCGGCACATGTCTGTTATAGAACGTGTTACTCGTTTTTTTTTTTTTTCATTTTTTGGCCAAGTTATGACGCGTATTAATGTCCGAGTGCTTGGTGACTTGTGTGGAGTTCCACATTGTGAGGTCGATGAGATTTGTTATATTGGCAGGTCCTCTATATCAAGTTGTGTAGTTACTTAACAGGTTGTTATAAAAGTCCGCACTAATTAGGAGCCAAAAAAGTGTGTTGGAGCACCCTCCAAAAAGTTGTTTTGAGGCAAAAATTACTCCTTTTTTGAAGAGCACTATAATCTCAAGTCAATCCAGGTGAAATCGAGAAAGCTGAATTTATTGAGCAACTGTAGATATGTTCAATGGTCCTTCGGATGAAGTCACCGAAAACATGCCTCAAGGGTATGGAATTCGTACTAGACAGAATTCCAATTTGTAGGAGATGGAGGGCTAAAGATGAAAAATTACATATCTACCTCTGCTTTACTGAGAGAGTATAGGAGATTATTATTTTTTGTCATGTCTTTTCACATTTGTAATTGATTTTGACATTTTTTTTTTGTACCTGGACATTTTGGGTGTGGTAAGTCCTCAGTCGTCTGCCTATGCTTCAGTCATCCGACAGCCCTTCGGTCGTCTGGCAAATCTTCGATCATCCAGCAGGCCTTCAGTGCCATTAGATCCATTTAAAATCAACATAGGCACATTTTTAGCGTGCACATATCATTCAAGTCAATTTTTGGGTGGAGGTGAGTTTTTTATCTTAATTCGATTAGATCTATGTCATCTTATTGCTCTATAGAAAGCCTTAGATTCAACATTTTATCTTTCATTTAGCAGGTGCATGCTTCTTCAAGTCGGCCTTCTAGAAATTAATTTGTTTTTGTACCTCATTGGAAGACTATACTCATGAGAAGTTTGTTTTAATTTTTTTTTTTCCCTTCATCATGTTTTCTTCATTGGATATTAAGCTTTGAATTTAGATATATTTTTAAGGTTTTTTTTCAAATTATTACTTTTTATTTGACTGCTTTATGATGCCGTCTATTCTTCCTAAGGAAGCTTTAATTGCAAAGTCATACTTTTGCTTTACTAGGCATAAACGCTTTTGTTATGTGAAAGAAAAAGTATTGATCAAACTTCATATAATGATGATATTAATAGAGAGATAATGGCAAAAAAATAATATTGTTTAATGTGATGTTAAAGTACTGATGTGATTCACAAATGTAAACAGAGCACTAGTCAAGATACAAATAGTGTATTTAGGGTGAAGTGATTCCTTTATCTTCCTCCTCACCTTATAGAGAGGAAACTTGTGCAATAATTTTATCAATATGCAGTCTTTATCAAGGTCTTCAAAGATGGCTATTCCTGATTTTCTTCTAAGTAAGGTATGATAATTAATATAAATGGTGATAACTCATCTACCCCGGGAGATTGGAGGAAGAATGTGTGTCAAAATTTTGGAAATAGAGATAGCATAAAAAAGAGCTACTCTACGTAGAGGTAAAATGATGTGAAAGAGAGAGACATAGAGAGAGAGTGTGTGTGAAGATGTCCCATGGATACAACATAAATTCTATAATGGTTTGATCAATTAACATACATCTAATGTAGGGTTGGCTATAGAGTCCGCTATGTTATTGAAAAATATAGAGAATTAATTTCAATGAACCAAAGTCATTCAAGGAGGAAAATAAAGTGAAAGATAAAATCATGATAAGGACAAATATAACAAGAAGAAATTCTCTAAACAATGAAGTAATGCATTTCTAGAGTGAGAAAAAGATAGTGGAGAAAGCTCTCGTGATATTGAGACGAAGTAGCATATACCTATTTGGATGGATCGATATTTACAAACAACATAACCATTTTTACTCAGCATACATGTGCCTAAAGAGTCGACTCTTTTTTGTTAGTTGGGTGGATCAATATTTACAAGCATATATACCTATTTATTATCTTCAATTTTAAGGACTTTAGCTTAGTGTAACTAAGGGTTGACTCCAATGCAATTGATTGATTATGAATGGTTGTGCAACTTATCCTCTATCTGAGTGGTCGGCGATCACACAAGATGATATAACCAAAAGATTTTAAGCTTGTTAACTAATATTATGTATCTTTCTTCATGTGTGGTTTTTTTTTTAATCCCATGCTATCACTTCTCATATATATAGCTTCTTGTTGTAGTAATTTTTGTTAATTACCTTCATAAAAATCTAAGTAAGTAAATTTATTTTATCTACAATGCAAAAATATCTTTATATTTTCTCTCAAAAATCATAAATCGGATTTCTCCAATTTTCTTTAAAATGATGCATAATTACAAAAACATGCAAATATAATCATTAAAAAAGGCTAATTTTCAATACTAAGTATTCAGGTGGCTACATTTTTTTGGCATATATTATAAATATCTTATATTTTCATGAAATTGTTGAAAGTGCTCAAAAATGAAAAATTGAACAAATTAAAATATTAAGTATAAAGAATTTTATATTTAAATTATATTACATTGTGCTACATTGCATTTTAAAATGATACTTTAAAATACTACACTTATTATTATTATTATTATTATTATTATTATTATTATTATTATTATTATTATTATTATTAAAGTTCTAAATTGGGCGATGTATTTGTATTATTGGAATTGAATGTTAGTTTAAATTTTTGTCCCTCTTATCTTACCATGAATAACCATTTACTACATCTAATATTACACAATATGATTAGGTGGTATATCAAGTACCTCTAACATGAAAGATAGCCTACTCCCTTACATGGCTATTTACACTTATTTAAGTAGTCTTATTTTATGATAAGCATTCAACTCTTACTCGTTGATTTATTTCATTCAACCAAGGGGTTGCTCGTGCAAAATTCTTGATCAGTTTAAATTTATATTAATTATAAATTCTTTTATATTAAACTTTATTATGGGTTGTGTACATCAAAAGGATGTTAGCAGTAATCTTAAAAGAGATCTAACGATCCAGAAGAGAAGAGTACGATGAAGGTAGACCCACTGTTAGGAGAATGTGAGGACCATTTGACCAAACGAGAAAAGCCTTGCGAGCCAAGCCAACTAGTCTAAATCCAACCAAGTCACAAGGTGGACAAAAAGAAGATCTGGCGAACCAAGCACGATCCATTCGACTGGAAACAAGACAAGAAAGCGATTGAGTCATCCGCTGCAAGAAAATTGACTCGATGTGATGGTCTATCCCAGAGTAGAGTTAATCCAAAAGAAGGTCTAGTTCCACAAAGTAACTCCAACTGTTCCATGGAGACCCAAAGGCTCCTCATTGGGAATTGAAGATAGTCAATCAAATAGGATTCGCCGACGAATATTTACCGACCAAGCTTAGCCAACCAAGCTGACCCCATCAATCCGAAGTCAACTAAGTGTAATCAACAGAGCCAAAAGACAACTAAACAATAA
The DNA here is from genome assembly GCA_003013225.1 of Phalaenopsis aphrodite. NCBI lineage: Eukaryota > Viridiplantae > Streptophyta > Magnoliopsida > Asparagales > Orchidaceae > Phalaenopsis > Phalaenopsis aphrodite. The sequence goes on from NEWO01000015.1 coordinate 4,054,031, forward strand.
GTCCACACTTGTAAAATAAAAGAAATACCCTAATGTGGAACCCTTCCAAAGAAGAGTAAAAATGAAATATCATCATTGTATTATCTCCACTATAAATAAGAGAACATTTTATGAAGAGGGAACACTATTTATTAGTCATAGAAAGGGTATAGTAAATTATATGATTGTCCCTTCTTTAATGGGAATGTTATCGTCCTTTATGAATCATTATACCTTTACATATTAGTAATGAACTTTAACATACTTTGACCCTGAAACCATTGTTGGTACCGCTCCATGTTTGTAACTTTATTTGACATTGTTTCGTGTTTGAAATCATTTGGTCTAATCTCTTTGTGTTCATTTAGTCGATCAAGAGTTGATTAGACGACCGAATGATTTACAGTCAACTTCTCCAAAGGAATTCAATGCAATGGCTCACAGCCCTTGGAAAGTATTGTTTTATCATGCAGAGGGCATGTTATCATAATTTGACATGCAGTTTTCCTTCAATCGACGAGCCTGCATAAAGTGAATTCCCTTCGGGTGGCTATTGATCTCTCTAATGTCAGACGACGGTTACGTAGTCATTGATATAGATTCGCGGTGTTCTTTGGTTCGGTCAGACTTTCTTTCATTCGACCTAAGAGTTTGCCTACTGGCGCAATGATGAATATTCACACTTTTACTTTTTTCCTCGTGTGATCTGTTGGATCTCCTCGAGATTCGTGAAGTCATATTTCTGATGCACATAATTAGTTCATTGATTATCTTACTTCTTCGAAAGTGACAGTTTTCCTTAGAATAAGAGAATTAAATAACATAATTGTTTACTTAAAGAGTAATAAATATTGTTAATGATTACACTCCTTAGATTTATGTGTTGCTTTTCTCTATAAATAGAGTGTGATGACTGTTTTTTCTCTCTATTTCCCACAATTTTCCTTAGAATAAGAGAATTAAATAACATAATTGTTTACTTAAAGAGTAATAAATATTGTCAATGATTACACTCCTTAAATTTATGTGTTGCTTTTCTCTATTAATAGAGCATGATGACTGTTTTTTCTCTCTATTTCCCTAATTTTCTTCCCTATATTTGTTTATACTTATGAATGGAGATGTCATGCGCCAAGACACCAGTGAGTTAAGAAGCACAAATGAGGGATTTTGGGCTTCCCTCTTTGAAGGCTTGTCGTTCTAGGGATGAGAAGAAGAAAAAACCTGAAAGTTCTCTTCTGACCTTAAAAAAGACTGATGGAAAGGATGATCGGCCGATTGAGAAGAAACCGGGAGATGATTGAAAGACGACTGACATCAAAAGTTCAGCCGAAGGGACCTGACCTGAACGATCTAAGTTGATTAAACATCCAACAATGAAGAAGCCTCGGGTGGAAGGGCAGGGAATCATCTGACTCATTGCCACTATTGGAGGTGAGGAGTTGAAAAGGAATGCAAATTTTAAATGTGCATAGTGTAGCTCCTAAGCCACTTCACCAACTTGTGGCTCAACTTTCATCTCGGGAGGAGGCAAATGGTGACGGCTGCACAAATTTTACCGCCGGTGTTCGTTCTGATTCAACCTCTGATTGGAGAGGTTACTCAAGGTGACTCTTCGTATCCAGTAGGTGATCTGTCTGGTTGGAGGTCGTTCAAGGTGAAGATGTGCTAATGGAGAATCAAGAGAGGAATCAACTTTTTAGAAAACTCTTTCTGATAATTATTTAAATTTCGAAAAATAAACCTTTAGAGTAACAATGAATCATGAGATCTCATATAAGTTTAATATATTAAACATTATGAATATTTGAGTACATATCACTCAATTCCTATGTATTTGCATATTTGACACCTAAAGTTCAATCTTTACATTCATGCCAATAAAGGAAAAGATCCATTTCACTCTGTTCAAAGTTAGAATGATGACATTTTTTATGTGATATGAAATATTTTTATGATATAAATGCAAAATATAACATTTAGGTGTTAGTTATGTAAATAATTGCTGGTGACCACAAAAGTATTTAGATTAGTACTATCACTCAACAATAAGTTGGGTGCAAGTTTCATACTTTTCCCTACCAAGGGACTGACACAGGAAATAAATAAATAAATATTTTCTAACTAGAACAAATTAAAAAAGAATTTATATACATATCACACAATTTTTATGTATTTACATATGTAACCCCTAAATTTTCATATATATTATTGTGTATTATGAAATTTGTGGTGATAAAGTGATAATTTAACGTATAAACATTGCATAAAAGTCTATAACACACAGATAGAAGAGAGATTATGAGAGGAGACCTCACGAAAATTAAAAATACATAGAGCTACTCAGAGAAAAGAATATGAGCACACAAAAATTGATAACCGCAGCTTATAACAGTAGTTTAACTATAATAGTCATAATTGAGGCACGAAATGTAGTTATTGGCTACAGTAACAGCAGCTGGCTATAGAAGTTGTAGTATGTGGCTACAATGGTTGTAGTTGG